>WJEZ01002885.1:0-12162 GCA_009869925.1 Thalassaphorura encarpata
GACTGTGATTGAGTAAAGCCTGAAGTTTGGCTCTTTCAGTCTCAACATCAATTGCAATCCTTCGTCTTCGACCTCTTCGACTCCCAGTTGCAGCAGGTGGAAGGGTCATGATTAAATCCTCAGGTGGAGCCAGATCAGAGCATTCAGAAATAGCCGAAGGTGTTGGTGTATCACGTGTCGTTGGTGGTGTCGCTGTATCTGGTGTCCCTTGAGGTGTTGTGTACTCAAACATATCAGAGACACCAGCAGAGCTGAAAAATCTAGACACAGGCCACTCATTCTTCTCAACGGCATGGACAATGTGTTCTAATCGTATTTGAATTGCTTTATCCCTTGGCCATCGAATTGGATTCATTTGATTCAGCAGACTTCCCAATGCATCAATATTGCTACTATCCAAATCAACATTTGAAGAAGCCATTTTACTCAAGAATGATTCATCACTCGGTGCTTGCGGCGTAGGCGTGGGTGTAGAAGTCGGTGGAGGTGGTTCAGGCACCGAGAATTTAGGAGATCCTTTAACTTGTACTTCTACTCGCTTCATTTTCTCAGAAGATAATTTAATTGTAATCTTGAGCTCATCCTTAATTTCTACTTGGACTTCGTTCATGTCAGAATTACTTGATTTGCTAGATTCTTCATCCTCTCTTTTGGAATCAGAATCTTTCTTTGAATCTGGAATTTCCTCTTCTTCTAATTTTGGTCTTTTTCTCGTAGGTTCTTGTCCTTCTTCAGCTACTGGAGTTTCATCCTTTTCTTTTGTTGCATTGACTTCTTCACTTTCTTTCTGCTTCCCACTACTTTCTGTTTCTTTCTCTTCTTTCTCTTCTTTCTGTTCTGACTCTTTCTCTTTATCTTCAGGTTCTTTCTCAACTTGTTTTTCCTTGGCCTCAGTTGTTGCCTCAGATGATTCAAGAGGTTCTTCTCCTGGTTCTTGACTTAATAACAATATTCGGAGTTTCTACTGCTCCTTTCTCAAGTTCTTTTTCCTTTCCTTCCTCTTCTGACTCCTTCACTTCTTGATCCTTTTCTTTTTCTTTCTCAATTTGTTCTTTTTCTTCACTTGCTCTTTTCTCTTTCTCCTTTTCCTTCTCAGCAGCAGCAAGGTCTTCTGCCTCCTTTTCTTTCTGTTTTTGTTTCCTCTCATCTTCTCTTTCTTTTTTAATATCTTTGATCTCAATGTCAACCATGTCTGAACGACGCTTCTCACTCTTGTTTTCATTTGGCTCAGATTTTACACCTTTCTCACCTTTCTTCCCAGGTTGCTCAATCAGTGGTTCACCAGCAATGTGTTTTCGTAAGATTTCGCGGAATGAGAGGTCAGGGATCATTTAGATAAAACAAATCTGTTCTTCCAAGACCATGTCTAAAATGCATTGATAAAAATTATGTCCATCAAATCATGAAAATAATTAAGTTAGACAGTTTTCAAAATTTGAGACTGACCTGGCAGCACCCAGAATAATATCCTTGTCATGCTTCCCTGGAACCCACCAGTCAGGCATATCCATAGACGGCAAACATAATTTGAGTCTCTCCTCCAGCACAGGACTATAAATAATTTCCTCTCTAACTTTGCTTAAAAGTTCAATTCTCTCCAATGTACGTCTGGCACGCTCTTCGGGCAGAGGCTCAACCGGAACTTGAATTAAATCTATTAACCAAAACCAAGGAACAAAAAAAACCATCAAGTCTCTGCATTATGCTAAATAATTATAAAAAAAGCAATCTGTCACCGTGCTTGCTTTCTACTTACCAAATTCTACGCAAATGCAGAAATAATTTCCCGTGAACATTTATGAAAGCAGAAATAAGAAGAACTCGAATTAACATACATTTCTCCGTCCATACACTTACAACCAATAATTAGAAAAAAATTGACTCACCTTCTTCTTCTGTTAGCTTTTTCCCACAGATTCTCTTACACATTGCATAAAAAGCACGGAAATATTCAGTGAGGGTCTCATCAAACTTTTTATCAAGACGTGAAATAGCACGGAACTTGGACCAATCATATTTCTTTTCCTTTCTACTTCAATATGACAGAATTAGAACATACTAGCTAAATATACAAAACTACAAATTATTCAGATGACAAACCTATTGAACTGAATTCCAAATGTTGAGATGGTTCGATGAAAATCAGCCTCTTCTTTCTTTGACCATCTCTTTTGATAAATTTCCAATCTTTGTCTTTCTTTTTCTCGTACGAGTTGATCAATTTTTTCTTTTCTTTCCAGTCGTTTAACTTTCTGTGCATTCCTAATTTCTTCCTTCTTGAAATTTCTTTGGAAAGATGTTATCAATTTCCTAATTCTTGTATTTAGATCAGTCACAGTTGGGAATTCTAATTTTCCAGCCACAGGTTCTGCAGTCTCGCTTGTTGGATTTGTACTTGAATCAGGAGTCGGCTTAGGAGTCGCAGGATCTTGTTTGTCAGCAGTGGAAGAATCCAGAAAACTTTCTTCTTCGTCCTCTTCAGGACCATCAGGTTTGTCCAATTCTTCTTCATTCCTAAGAATTCAAATAAAATATAAATTTATCAAGTAACAATTTGAACTCGTTAGGCAAATATGGTGACTTACACTTCAGCAGAAATCTCAGCTAGAACGGCTGAACCATCCGGAGGACCACAGCGAGCCAAGAAACATAAATTGGGATCCAATCGCATGACATTGTATCTTTCGTACCCATGTTTGTACGTCCCAATCAAAAGAGATGTATCTGCTTCGCGATCCCACCAGGCTACAGGTCCATTATCCACAATCAGAGTATGCGGACATATTGCAAGCTCACTGTAACAATCAACCCCAATTTTATGTTAATCTGTTCCAATATGTCATCTTTTTTAATAAAATGCAATCAGTTACCTAGATGGAACTCCTTCAGATATCTTTGTCGCAAAGTCTGCAATGATTTCTTGCCTTATGTAATACAACATTCGAATTCTCAGCAGAACCCTTAGGAAAAATAAAAAATATTAGCATTAAAAATCAGAAGATCCTTGTAATTCAAATAAATTTTTCTGACATACTTGTTTGCATGTTTTCCAATGTGTTTCTTATAATTTCCATCCAAATGAACATCTGGGTCGTATTTTTCATCTTTTATCCATTCGTCAGTTGGTTCTGGTGACATGGGTTGTTTGCCATCACGATCACGTAACTTTTTCTTGCTTTTTCGTCCACCACGAGAGACCGGGTTTGCCAAACCTGATATTATTAAATAAATTATAAAATTTTAATCACATTGAAAATATTTACTTTTAGAAAATCTAACCTGAATGATTCCTCGTTACTTTTCCATCCCCATTTTCAGCAGGGTAGATCAAGTCTTGCACAAATGTTTTAACTTTTTCATCCCCTCTAAAATTCTTTACACACTGTACAAGCATAACTCGAGCACATTCTTCAATTTCTTTTTCACCCCAACCAGTACGAAATTGACCAAAGGCAAGGATTTCAGGCCAACGAAACCACCTAGACCAAAAAAATAAATCTTTTACTAGTGGTTCTCAAATCCTCAATTAAATTTAGCTTAGCTTATCTAAATTTATTCAGGTTTGAGAAGATAACCGTTGAACTCATCTTGAGAACAAAATAGCTCATCAATCGGTATTAGCATGGCAAGTCATCATTATAATTATTAGGACGAAAAATGAATTTAAGACAAAATAAATTTAGAATTTACGTACCCAAATGTGAGGAGTCCTTTTTCAATTTTGTAGCATTCACTTCTGGACCATCTACCATATTCAACAATCCCATCATCACAATGATAGTCTTCATCAATATTTCGACGTGATCGTCTGGATTTTCCTTTCCCACGTTTCCCACGCCCTCGTGTCCTTTCACCAATATTTCCTTCTTCGTCTGTATCTGATGAAGATTCAAGCTCAGATATTTCCATGATGGCTTCATCATGTCCATATCGTTTAATTTGTGTCCGTCTTCTAGGTTCATGGATGACCAACTCATTCTGATTTTAAAAAAATAAATTGTAAACTCGGCCTGTAAAAATTATGGTAGTTTTTTAAACTAACCTTTCCATTCATCTCATCAACGTCAATTTCTGCCTTTTTAGCCCATTTGGTCCAAAAATCCGGATCGTCAATATTAATATCCTCCCTTATACCCGTTGAGGCAAAACTAGCCTTGGAGAAAGTAGAACCTTTTTCTCCAGGCTCAAGCGTAATAATTTGAGTTCTTCGTTGAAGAATGCAATCAATATCTTCTTCACAAAATTTATCTCCATCCTCTTCATCCATGATTGCACCATAGGCACCTTTCTTTAATAAATCCTCAACTTCTTTCTTTGAAAGTTGTTTTTGTGCATTAGCTTCAGGACCCTTGGCTCCTTGAACTGTGTTCATACTTTGGAGAACAGCTTTATCCAAGCCTAACTTGAGAGATGCACGATCAAACATTTCTCTCTCGTATGTATTTCGACAAATTAGTCTGTAGACTTTGACCATTTTAGCTTGACCAATACGATGACACCTGGCTTGGGCCTAAAAAATATAAAATTCAAGTTTAACTAAAATTAAATATTGGAAAAATCAAAAATTTGTTTTAACCTGAAGATCATTTTGCGGATTCCAATCAGAATCATAAATGATGACAGTATCTGCAGCAGTCAAATTAATCCCCAAACCTCCTGCCTTTGTACAAAGAAGAAAGACAAATCTATCGGAGTCTGGTTTACTGAACCGATCAATCGCAGCTTGTCGAAGTGGGCCACGAATTCGACCATCAATTCTCTCGAATGGATATTTTCTATAAATGAGATAATCTTCCAAAATATCCAAGCACCTAACCATTTGGCTAAAAATGAGGACACGATGCCCATTTGCTTTCAATTTTGGTAGAAGCTTGTCAACCAGCACCATTTTACCAGATGAAGTAATCAATGCTTTGTAATACAAATCTGGATCATGTTCTTCAGGTTCATTGTACACGATCCTATAATCCATTTGAATTTGCTCTTCCGCTCCTATTTAATTTAAAAGTAATGCATGAAAATTCTGTCTATGGGCTGAATATGTCTTATTTGATCCAATCTTACCATTAAGAAGATACGGATGAATGCAACATTTTCGTAATTCCATCATTGTGTTCATTAAATTTGGAATATTTGCTGCACTTGTCCCTTTGCTCAAGAATGAAAAATTTCTTTCCAATATAGCTCTATAGTATTTCTTTTGCATGTTGGTCAATTCCACCTAAAAATTTACGTTAGAATTTTAGCTATGCTTTAAACCTAGAAAATTAATTAAAATTAGGCATCTTACCTCAATAACAGTTTCTTCCTTAGGAGCAATTGATTTTTCGACATCTTCCTTGAGCCTTCTCAACATCATAGGTTTCAATAAGGCTTGTAATTTTTGAACTTGAGTTTCACTAGTCAGCTCCCCAAATTCTTTAATAAATTGGTCATCTGAAGCAAATTGCGATGGCTCCAAAAAGTTCAACAGTGAAAAAAGTTCATTTATATTATTCTGAAGTGGAGTTCCACTCAAAAGAACCCTATGCTCCAAGTTTAGAAGTCTGAGCCCTTCGAGCAATTTACAATTTTTATTTTTCAGTCTATGAGCTTCATCTATCACACAAAGTCTCCAAGGAAAATCCTTCAGTTCCAACACGTCCGTGAGAACAATTTCAAAAGTTGTGATGAGAACATTAAATTTAAACACATCCTTGATATTCATTTGGGGATTATCAGGGTGTCGATAAAAAAGTTCATATTCTTGGATCATATTTCGACTCGCTACAGAGCCATGATACACAACCACATTGAGATCAGTCCACGTTTCAAATTCTCGTTGCCAATTTGGCACAGTTGAAAGTGGAGCTATCACTAAGAAAGGGCCACGGATTCCAAGCCGATGAACAGACTCAACAAAAGTAAGGGATTGAATCGTTTTTCCTAATCCCATCTCATCAGCCAAAATACAATTTCGTCCATTATACCATGAAAATGACAACCAGTTCAATCCTTCCAATTGGTATGCTCGTAATGTATTCCCATTTTTATAGACAGGAGACTCATCTAATTTTACCCATTCTGCAGCCTTGGGTTTTCTTTTTGATTTCCATTGATCCCTTGTCGGTGGTTTGTAAAAACGTTGAAATTGTTTTAACTTCTCTGGATCAATATCATCAGGTAATTCCCACGTACACTCATCATAAGGCAAGGATCTCCATTTTACCAAATAATTTTTTGTAATATTCCCAGTCGCTGGATCCCGCACTTCACTCATGTCTAAAATCCTATCAACTTCAATGTATTCAGGATTAAATGGATCCTCTTCCAAAAATTCAAAAACATCTTTTTGTTGTACTTTTTGTTTATAACGTTTTATTTTTGGAATTGCTCTTTTGTCTCCTTTCATTAATTCTTCTTCTGTTTTCCACTCACAATGAAGGTATGAAAAGTTTTTGTACTTGACATAGAATTCTTCAACTTCAATTATTTCAACAACTCGTTCCTTCTTGGGTTTTTTATTAACTTCTTCAACTTTTTCGTTTTCCTTTGAATTTTCAGTAGTGCCTTCTTCTTTTTGAGCAGTGTCTTCGTCCTTGTCCTTAATTTCTTCGGTTTCAACTTTGGTCTCTTCATTTTTGCTAGAATCATTAATTTCTGATTTAATTTCTACTTTTTCAGTTTCAGTAGTTTCAGGTTGGATAACTTCTTCAGCAGCAGCAGCAGCACTATTGTCCTTTGGTTCATCACTCAAAGTAGCAATAGTTCCGGAAGTTCCATCCGTTTCATCTTTATCAACCACTTCATTTGTTTTTGTCTCAGTCTCTACATTAGATTCTTCTGGTTTTGCCGCAACATCAGCAGTAGTGTCCAGATTCTCTGACTCAGTTTTGTCTACAAGTTTCTCAGCTTCACCTTCGCCTTCAACTTTTTCCGTTTCAGCTTCGACTTTTTCTGTTTCACTTGTAACAGTTTCTTTGTCTTTGTCCTCTTCCTTTTCTTTTGCTTCTGTGACATTCTCCCTTGCAGTTTCTGTTTCTTTTTTCTTGTCATCTGGCTCATCTTCATCCGAAGAATCTTCTATTACAACCTCACGTTTTCCCATCCTATGCGTCAGAATGTGTTGAATAATCATCGTATCTTCTTCGGCTGGATTCTGTAATACAAATAATTCAAAAATATTTTAATCGTATCGCAACAAAATATAAAATTAAACTTCCTACTCACCACATAAACAAAGTTTGGTTTACTAGGATGTTGAAGATCTTGATTACTACTACTTTCATCAGCCGTCACAGAAGGTGGAGCTTTTACTGGAGTTACACAAGGAGTTGGCGTCGATGGAACTGTGATCGGAGTTTCCTTCCCATCCACGACAGAGACAGAAGCAGGATCCGATGGGTCAGAAGTAGAAGGTTGTGAAGCTCCTTGACTCTCGTCCGTTGAAGCCGCCGTAGGTTTTACAACAGGTGGAAGTTTAGATGGGAGAAGTAAATCTTCATCCGAGAGAGCCAAGTCAATATCGTCAATGTATTTCTTTCTATTACTATGTCGTCCAGAACGACGTTTCTAAAAGAGAAAAAAAATATCAAAAAATTAGAAATTATTACAAGTACTTTTTAGAACAGAAATATCTCAGGAGTCAGGACTTGGTATTTACATTGGAATTATCTTCCTCAGGGGGCGGTGAAGGAGGTGGCGTAGCATCCAAGTCGGATCCTTCGGAGTCGCTTCTCTTCCGTTTCTTTTTCTTCAGAGCCAACGAAGCAATCATAGTTCTAAAAATAATTTATTTATTAATGAGATATTCACAGACAGGCAAAAAGAATGTTTTTATTTACCTTGATGGTCTTTTCTTGCTTGAGTTAGATTTGACTTTAGGCTTTGATTTCTTCTTTGGTTTTTCAGGTGTGACCTGTTCTGTTGGAAGAGCCGATGAGGCATCTAATACTGTTGAGACGCCTTCTTGGGTGCTGATATCACCGTCTCCACTACCACTCATTGGTGCAGCAGTGGAGCCTCCTTCAATTGCTGTGATACCAGCAGCACCAATCCCGTTTTTTTGATCCGAGGGAATGCTATCATCCATATTTGGAGTACCTGGCGGTTGCTCAAACCCATCCGGACCAAGACCGACTGGCGGTAGTAGGCCTGGAGGCGGCTCAATTTCAGGTTTCTTTTTTGCCCTTGATCTATAAAAATAAATCACCAATAAATAAGTCTTCATATATTGTACTATAAAAAATATAAATTACTTCTTGGGACTTTTTTCCTTTGGTGTCCCTGGTGCCTTTGGAGATCCTTTTTGTTTTTTCTCTTTTGGAGGAGTCGTTCCTGCTCCAGGTTTTTGCTCTCGTGGTTTTCTAAACAAATAAATTTGACTTTGAATTTTTCCATTCTCTTTAATTGTTATTGTTGTTAAATATCATACCTTGGCTTCTTGGGTTTCTTTTCTGGAATTTCCACAGGCAAATCCTGGAAGTCGTATACCTCATGTGTGGGTGGAGGTGGAAATGGAGGAGGAGGAAGACCTCCCATACCAAAGCCAATCATTGGTGGCTCTTTTTGCTCCTTTCCTTTTTTTCCTTTGGTCCCTTTGGGTTCTCTTGGTTTACGTTCCTTCTTTTTCTTTCCTTTTCCAGAAAACTCATCCATGGGCTCATTTGGAAAACCATCCATTGACAATGGTGGTAGTGGACCCTTTAGAATTTCAATAGACAAATTAAATTACAAATTCCAAAGGACAAATCAGACAAAACTACAAACCTGATGCTGATGAGGTTGGCCATACATTGGGCCTGGTTGTCCTAATGGACCTAAAACAGAGGGATAACCTCCACTCCGCTGTGATGCTTGTGCCTGCATACTCCTTAATCGATCTTGGAGTTCACCAATCTTAGAAGAAATAAAAAAATTAAAGACTGAACAACTTCCTGAATATTTTAATATTTTACATACCTGCATAGGATTCTGCTGCTGCGGTGGCAAAGAATACAAATGCTGAAGTTGTTGTTGAGTCTGATGAATTTCATACTGTAATCGATCAGGTCCACCACCCATTTGTGGTTGCATCTGTGGAGGAGGAGGACCCATACCATGAGGAGCCATGGGATGTTGTCCCGCGTTAGGAGGCATCATTGGAGGTAGAGATCCAGGATGAACACTTGAATACTGATTAGGAGGATAATTTCCATCATGATAATAATTCTGCGGCTGACTCACCTTGCTGCTGCTGCTGGGATTCACTAGACGTAGGTGTCGTTGGAAACATTTGAGAATATTGATGCTGTCCTTGTGGGCCACCAGACATTAAAGGAGGTCCTTGCCCATGACCTTGGCCTTGGCTTTGACCTGGAGGACCCATGGGCATACTTCCCCCACCTTGTGAAGATGAAGGCGGCATGAGTCCATTACTTCCACTTGGGTAATTCGAATGATGACCACTAATAGGTCCTGGATAACCTGAATTCGGTCCTTCTTGTGAAGAATTAATACTCGGCTGCTGCTGCTGCTGGTTTTGATTACCAGGCTGAGCAGATGTACCCAATAATGAATTTAAAGGAGAAGAATTATCTTGCCCCATCGTATTCATTGAATTTTGATTCATTGACTGAGAATTAAATCTCATTTTATTTGATGGAGGACCTTGTCCTTGTCCTGGCTGACTGTTTGGCATCATTCCTTGACCTTGATGACCTCTTGACTCAGAGGAATTATTTAATTGAGAATTATCCATAGAATGATTACTTCCACTTCCTAATCCAACGGAATACACGACTATCCAGTTGCTCATTTGGAGATTCACTCATTTTATTTACATTTATATTTTGCGATGGACTTTGGAATCGTGTATCTTCCATTTGCTGTTGCTGCTGTTGGATTTCATTGGATTTATTTTGTTGCTCTGTCGTGCTCTGACCATGATCAAGTGAATTCATTTCACTCCCAGTTAAATTTATATGTTTAAGTTCAGAAGATTCTAATTGATTCGAAGATGGTCCTCCATCTCCCGATGTGTCTAAAGTACTTGAAATATTTGCAAGATCCAAATCAGAATCGTGGGACCGATTGCTACTGCTGCTATTATTATTATTAGAAATCGTTGAGTTATCCATTGAAGAAGGCATTGTTGAGTTATGAGAATTTACAGGTGATCTTGGAACAACGGAGGGAATGTGATGCTGTTGCTGCTGTTGCATAATATTATGATTAATTCCAGGACTAAGCGCAGGTCCATGTTGTTGGAATTGAACTTTAGAGACAGGTGGTTGATTCTGATTAGGTCGATTGGGTGGTGTTTGCCATTGTGTGGGTGAAAGTGGCGTCCTTGGACCACCACTGCCCACCATTCCAGGTGACATTGGAGTTTTAGGCCCACTCATTGGACTCATTACCCCAGAGGGAAGGTGCTGCTGTTGTTGCTGTTGTGGAGGTGGTTTTGGAGATGGTGAATTTTTATTCACATGTGGCATGACCATTTGTTCAAGCTGTTGTAAACTACTCGGACCTTGATTTTGTGGTGGTGGTGGTGGAAGCCCTGGTCCGCCTGGTCCACCTTGCTGTCCCATGGCTGGAGACATTGGAATTGGAGTACTTGGAGCCGTAGGCCTTGGGGAAGGTGCTAATGATTGTGGTGGGCGTGGCGATGCCGTAGGTGGGCGTGGTGAAGACTGTGGGATAGGAGCATACACTTGGGGTCTATAGCTAGCAGGACTTCCATTCGGCACAGAATTTGACAAAGGAGGTCCAGACCCATAAGGAGAAGAATAATTTGGAGTCATTTGACTACTACTAGATCCAGGGCCAGGGCCACCAATCCCTTGAGAAGAAGACGGAACTTGCCCAGAATAATACTGTCCATATTGAGTTCCATACTGAGAATGCTGTCCTCCCAATGCAGCGGCAGCAGCTGCAGCAGCATATTGTTGTTGTTGGCTATGATGAGAACCTACTGCTGGATAAGTCGGAGTTGAGGACGGCCCAGGGCCAGGACCAGGCCTTGATCCTGCCCCAGATGGGTTATGATAATCCGAATACTGTTGCCCTGAATTAGGGTACATGGATTGAGGATACTGTGGTTGTGACATGACAGGGGTTGTCAATTGACTCCGCCCACTTAGATATGGAATATTATGGGAAGGTGTTTGAGTTGGTTGTTGTTGTTGCTGCTGCTGTTGTTGTTGAACAGGCGGTGGATTGGTTTGTTGTTGTTGTTGAGGGGGCCTAGCTAAGCTTGGAGGATAGCCATGAGGAGGTTGTCGATAACCGCTGGGAGAATTCGATGGGTATGCATGATGAGAAGCAGCTGCAGCTGCTGCAGCCGCAGCAGCATTACTATAGCTTTGCTGTTGCTCATTCCATCGTTGCATTTGCTGAGCGTATAAAGTATCTTGCACCGGATTAGGGATTCTGCCATACCCACCAAACTGTGACTGTTGTAAATGTGAAGAGGGCGTGGCCATCCTTGGAGGTGGAGCTACGTGAGGTTGTGTAGGTTGAGGTATTGAATGTGACCCCATGCCTGGCCTCATCATTCCAGGAGTTTGTACAGAATAGTCTTGGTAATGCATGTTTGGAGTTGGAGCGGAAGCCACAGGAGAGGGTTGATGATACGTGGGATAGCCAGCCATTGGTCTTGAGGGTACTGAGCTTGGAAGCCCACCATAAGAGCCTAAGGACGACTGTGGCCCTACCCCTGGGTATTGACCGTACTGACTCCCATAGTCAGGGTACCCTTGTTGGACCCCTCCCAGCTTGAGGGAGGGGGCCATACCCTGGCCAATTTGGGTATAACTCGGGGGCTGATTAAAGCTTTGCTGCATGAGAGTTTCTGCATTGGATCGCGGCAATTGAGATGAATTGGCTGACTGAGCCTGAGATGTTGCCGTGAAACTATTATCAGGAGCTCCTAAATCTGCAAGACTATCAAGCATCCCGCTCCCCAAGTCATCCCCGAATAAGTCATAGTTGTCCATTTTGGAAGGGGAATTCCCCTAAAGAGAATTTACACTAATTCGCACATCTCTATAATAAAAATCGCTTGTGGACTTCAACCTGGATTCTACATTCGTTAAAGGCCAAGTGAGTCATCTCCGATCTGTCCACTCTGAGCCTGAACACCACCTGTGAATAAACCAATTCAAACGTTTCGGAATTCTGATTTAACCAATAGTAAAAAAA
>WJEZ01002887.1:0-12155 GCA_009869925.1 Thalassaphorura encarpata
AAAGTAATCAAATTCATTCATGCAAGCATTCGAAGAGTAATGTGTAATGCATTACTGGAGGTCGAGTAACATGCTCATCTCTGCAATTTGGATAATTTGACCAATTTTTGTCTCACAGTCTCAGTTACGATATTCCAGGATTAAAATGCTTTGTCGGATTTTCACAATATTTCTTATTGCGAATAAATTGCACTGCAGTTGCAATAAATGTGCATGAGATATCAGTTTATCATAATGCTAGTAATTTTATTACACTTGACTTGAATCTTCGAGCATGAAATACATTTCCCTTCGGTAAATTATATGATCGAAGACTTGAATTGAATTGAATTGTAATAAGAATTTAAATTGATAAAAACTTAAATACACGGCAGAAACAAGTTACGCTTGATAACAGAGGAAACATTTGGGTTCCATTGCTTAAGCTCGGAGGCACGATGCGGGGTGTAGAAGTAGATAGAAAATCAAGATTATAATTCTCGAACTATCCTGTTTACACGCGGTTCTCGCTTTGTCTTAATAGAATTTGTCCAGCGGGTTGTTTATGTTCTTATGTTCTTATCCACCAATTCGTCGCTTAATATTTCATGACGTGAGTAGGGCGTCTGACATTTAACTTCAAATTGACAACAATTTCATTCTTAACAGCGGGTGCCGGAAAATTTTGTGATGATATCGTATGCTATGCTTTCCATTAAATTATACCCGTATTCCTTTCATGTACATGACGATTCATATTTAGATAGGTTTTTACCTGTTTCGATAACGATATAATGAGAATTGATGCTTCGGCCATATTGTTCGTCCGGTCGTAACTCCGTTTCACGATTTAGATTTCCAAATCTTCTATAAAAATCTACGCATTGAGAGTCAGTGTCAATGAGTATTAGGTTGAAAAAATTAATTTCCCTTACTTTCCATTCTCAAGTTCAGTACGTTTTCAGTTTTCAGGGTTAACTCGTACTCGTAGATAAGTTCGTAATTGTGATAATTTTTCCATTGTCAACACTATAAGTGCGACCGAGTTGGAAGCATATTTTCGAAAATGCTTCTATTGACTTAATCAGACGCACTCGGGACGGTACAATGATTTTAATCAAAGGTCAGGCGATTATTGCGTACAACTTTAGGGTGAAAATTGAGAATATAAAAGAAACTCCAACCGATAGATTCTCCCTAGTGAATCGGAAAAATGCTCACTCAAAAAGAAATCAATTTACTTCAACTCAATATTAAGGTTTGCTGTCTGCTTTGGTTTGTTCCATGGGATTGGAGTCCAAAATATGGAGTGATAGTGACAAAATCTAAGACTAAACTCTTTGGAGTTTGGTTTGGAATACTTGTGACAGTCATCTACTTGCTTTACATGATTTCTAATATTCGAGAAGAGCTTGAAAAAAAAGTTTCAGCCAAATGGATGGCTTATTTCTTTTCTATTGCCACTAATTGCCTTTTATTCGTCTATGCATTTTCGTTTGCATTGTTTAAGCACGAAATCACATTTTTAATCAACAAACTTGTTATGCTCAATTCTCTTTCAGGTAAAGTCAAGATATTTCAATGATACCCATTAATTTTCAAGCTCTGTATTCAAAATTTTATAGGGAGAAATTATATTGGGACCGAAGTACTGGCTCCTAACATACGAGAAAAGCTAATAAATCCAATGATTGCATCAAATTACTTGTGTGGAATCGGGGTTGGAATTTTGATAGGAAGATATAAAAAAGGATTTCGCAACGTGTACTCAGCAATACCTCCTTCCTTGCAAGGAAATTGGTCACTCATCATTTGTGGAATATTCGAGATTTTCAACGTTTCAAAAATGATAGCACTTCACGCCGTGGCTTTTATGAGTCTGTTTCTATTTTTCATGACCTTAATCTTTTGGTTGAAAAAAACTTGGTAATTTCTTAGTAGATTTTTAATAGAATCGAAGTGCCTTAATTTTTTGTTGCTTTCAGCATCGAATGGCCAACTCAGACGGACACTGTCCAGTCTTGTAGAAAATCTCTTCGAATCTACCACCCACTTTTCATTTTAACTACAGTTTATAACAATACTTTTGGAAAAACAATTATCCCTGGATTGAAAGGAACTTTAATTACTTGCTTCAATGGTCGGATTTATTGGATTTATTCGCCTAAAGGACGGTGGTGACCCAGTTGGTCTTTCTGTCTCAATTGTTGGAAACATGCTTATATATTCCCAACTCATTGTGTCATCTCACATCATGTCCAGTTTGAATGAATTATCATCACGGTTTGAATACAACTACATAACTACGAGACAAGGAAAATATTCAAAATATTTCCAAAGAGTATTTGCTTCTATTCAGCACATTCGTTGCGAAATTGGGGGATTGTATTACATGGAAAGATCAGCTAATGCTGATCTCATCATGACACTTATAAATGGTGCCATGTACATGGTACTTACGTTTTAGTATAAATTACGAAATGAATATAAAAGCACAAGTCTAAAACGTTTCTAGATTCTAGAGCAGTTCTCAATTTCTCCAGTAGTCATTCATAGGTTTTTATTTACATCATGTTAAGGATTAGTATATCAGAGCAGAGCAGAGTCCAATAAAATTTAGATTTAACTCTTGCAGTACTTTAAATTAAAAGTTTTAACTAATTTAATTAGTCTGGTCATTTTGTTGTGTGCTGATTTTGGAAAAATCGGTGACAGTTTCTGCGAAAAGAAAGCACAGCTACAGGCGACAGCAAGGCAATGCAGTTTTATCTCCCTGCACACAGCACAGGTCGCTCAACATAGAGTTCGCCAGACTAGGGTGCCCACAAAGTTCGAATCAATTCCAAATTGTTAAGACGTCCTCCAAATTAAGAAATTTTTAGAACAATAAAGTTTGTTGTCAGAATTAAAACACTTGNTTGTTAAGACGTCCTCCAAATTAAGAAATTTTTAGAACAATAAAGTTTGTTGTCAGAATTAAAACACTTGAAAAGCACAGATCAGATTATTTTAAAGTCTTGTCAAGGTAAGCTTTATTGGATTTTGAAGATTAATCAAACTAATTCTTCATTTTACATGATTTTTGATTTATTTAATACTATAATAATCACACTTTTTTATTCACTCATTGTAGAGAATTTATTACTGTGAGAAATGGTTTGTGGGAGCTGTGAAAAGAAACTCGGAAAAGTCATAACCCCTGACCCTTGGAAAGCTGGGGCTAGAAACACAACGGATGGTGGTGGGAGAAAGGTAAACAAAAGACAAGAATGCTTAATACTTCCAGCATTTCGTTTATAGTATTTTGGATATTAATTTTGAACATTTTGTTGTACAGGTTGGAGAGAATAAACTGCTTACAGCCAAGAAGGGAAGATACAATCCATATACCAGTAAATTCGAACCCTGTCGAATTTGTAAGCAGAAAGTTCATCAAACTGGATCCCATTATTGTCAAGCTTGTGCTTATAGCAAAGGAATTTGCGCCATGTGTGGAAAGAAAATGATTGAGACGAAGAATTACAAACAGTCGGCTACATAGATGGTCGATTTACCCATTTCCGAAATATTGTTTTGGTAAGCTTGTACATGTTTGCTTTATCACGTGTATATTTTAAGTGATTTGTTTGAGTTTAATTTTCGCATAGCCTCTAATAATTTGTTGTATGGATTGGATTGTAAGTAAATGAAACACTGAACTTTAAGGAAACCATATTTATTCACCGTTACATATTAGAATCTATTGAAGAAGACATTGATATTATTTTGTGGAAGTTAAAGATCACTAAATCCTAGTGTAAGTTAATAATACGTGCTAGTTGTATGTATTTTATAATAATTTCTGTACATAATAACAATCGAAACTGATACAGGAGTCATTCATTAAAGACGATCCATGAGTTTCATTAAATTCTTGATTGAGTGCAACGCATTCTTGTCAGGGAGAATCTCCAGACCATTCTTTACTCTAATTTTGCTTTAAGCTAAGCAAAATAAAAACTTGTGAGTCACCGAGATACATAAGATTAGATTAGACGTTATGGTTAACTAAAATATACAAGTCAGATTAGATTACTCATGTGCCATTTTCTGCACACTTACTAAGAATACCGTTCCAAGAATTACAACTATGATTCTATTTCCATTTATTTACTTTAGCTACAAAGTTTTACGAAAAATTGGTTATTAAAGTTTCTCAGATCTTTTTGTAACTACTCTTGCCTCTGAATCTTGTGAGTAATACCCCCAATAGTTAAAATTGTGGAGTGGAGTATCTTGAAAAGTAATTATTTAGTAGCAGCATTTGCAAACGATATGGAGAAATAAACTAAGGTTAATGAATTAAAACTATATGGCACAACTGAGTAGAATTAAAAGCTAAAACATTTACCATTCCATAATCATTCGTTTCAAGACACCAGATACTTAGTAGGTACAATTAATTTCAAAAAGGAATATTTATGAGTTCAATAACTTACCAGAAAACTCATATTTACAAAATTAGTAGAGTTAACATATCTGAACGATAAAATTCGCTCAGAAGTTTCAAAGTTATTTCCACTGATTGCATTAACCCGGCCTTTTGCACTGAGGCAATGCATAATTAACCGAATTGATTACTCATAATTTCTGTGAGTTCATTTTCGTAAATTGCTGGACAAAGAAATCGTACTTCACTACATTAAAAGCCTTCCTCAGTTCAATCTCGAAGTTACAAATTTAGCACAGCTTAAATTTAAATTAATTAAACGTTTACACCAAAATATTTATAACCATAATTATTTTTACAATATTGCAACTTGTGCCCAGCTAAACCTGGTGCAAATACCTTTTAGTTTCTCACCACTCTCTGTAACTGAAGCTGCGACTGCGACCCAGCGTTTCAATAAAATTGACAATCGGATATCGTTGGATCCACCCCTCAATTCCCTATATGTTCCATGCTTCGTATTCGTATAACTTTGCTAAATAACTTTTAAATACTAAGTACTAAAACCACAACCAAAAGAATAGCACAAGAACTAATATGACTAAAATAGATACATCTAGCTCGAGTTTAACAACATTTAGTTACATTTAAAAATTCTTAAACATTAATTAAAATAAAATTTATAATACATTTCACATTGGACGGAATGTTCTTGAAGGCACGGCTGCGCGCAACATCGAATTGGTACTCCCAAAACGTAGTTTTGCTGCAAAGTCGTAAATAATTTAAGATTAAAAATATTTAAAACCTCTATCGAAATACGCTAACACAATACAATAGCTTTTGCTAAACTTGAAATATTTACTAAAATGTAAAAACAGGGAACTTTAGAAGTGTGGAAATTCTGAATTGAGCAATTTCATTATCACTTCAGGATTCTATAATTTGAAAAGGTAATTATTTTTTCCAGTTGGACAAATATTGGAATGAAGAACAAGTTAGAACACACGGTAAAATTTTTTACGGACGGAGTTTAAGTTGAGTAAAATGATTCGAAATCTATTTAAGTTACTATTTAACAAAGTACAGTACACCCAATTCGCCTGAAAGGTGAATTAACGTGATAAGTGATAGAATTATTACTAGTTGAATTATTGCTTCGTACACGATTTGACCCACAAGGGGTTCAATATTGCTGTTATTAATTAAGTTATAAGCCTAACGTCTATAATCTTAAGTACACACAGTAATTTATTACGTTAGGTCACATTACACTTCAGTCGATAAAGCTTAGCTAACTACTGGGAATCTCTGTTATAAAAAATAATTGAAGCACTCCAAGAGTTGCTTACCTACAAAACCATAGCGGCGGAACATTTACTGGGATTTCAATTTTAGAACTCATTATGACTAACTCCTAAACCGCGATTTTAGCATGGCACTATTATAAATTCACTAATACGTAAGTCAGGTAAAAATATTTTGAGTTCTTAAAATACATTTAATAATTCTCTTCATGTTTGTGTGGCCTTCATTTTTGTGTCTCCAGCTTTGGTAAATTAGTTAAATCTACTTTAACTTTCTCATCTGAAGAATTTCCTTCTGCAGGAATTTTGGATACAATAATACTTCCGTCTACAACAGAAATATTTTGCCCTGCTTCAGGATTGAGACAAATTTGAGTAATTGTTCTCTGTGGAAGCGTCATTGTTGTAGAATAAACGGTTGTGGCTTGCTGTGTATTTTCATCTTTGGTCATCGGTGACGTTGTTGTCACTTTCATTTCGGAAGTCTCGTATTCTGTTTCCATTTTGAAAGTGGTTGGGGATAAAGCTCCATTTCGTGCATTGGCATCATCCTCATCATGACTGGAGGCAGAAGGATCGGATGCTGAGGAAGAATTTGATTCTGTATGTTTCTGGTCAACATAGACCCAATGATCAAAACTTGAATCCTTGACTGCAGATTCTGAACTGAAATACGAAGCTTGTTTTGACAAAAAATCAGAATGTGACATCATAATTCCATCCAATTCTGCTGATGAGATTTCAATCGTTTGACCAGTTGTAGGCGGAGGTGGAGGTACAGGAGATGGGCTACTTGTTCCATTTTGCTTCAAGTCTTCAGAAAATACTGGTTTAGAATCACCACGTATTTCAGGAGAAGATTGAGATGAGGACGAAGACGAACTACTGCTGCTGCTGCTCCCAGTATCTTTCTTCAGTGGAGAAACTTGACCTATTTTGATGTCATTAGCATCAGCCACAGTTTGCATCAGTCTGGATTTACTATCCCCTCGAAGTAGTTTCCTATCGGAAGCTGAGGCCGGAGTATCAGAGCTACTGAATGTGATTTCTCCTTGGGCTAATGGACGGTCTTCCCCTTGTACCTCTAGTGTAACTGATTCGCTTGGGCTGCTCTTGATATCAGTCACGGTGATATTCTTTGTAGAAGGACCGGCCACATCGACACTCACTTCATCCATCCCACTTGATTTAACTCTTACTTGAGATGAAGACGACGTTTCCATACTTGATTTTGTAGAAATCAATCCATCCCAATTAACTCTGGCTATTACTTCCTGAACTGTTTCTTGTGCAACTCGTTCTACCTCACGATCATGTAGTACGCTACTCCCTGATGTTGAAATCGTCACTTCTGGTGCTTTCAAACTGCCATCACCTTGACCTTCAGCAGGGGATTTTGGTAATTCCATAGAGGTAGCCAAATCATTCATCATGGAAACAGTTTCTTTCATTATTCTCTGAATATCAGTTTCTCCATAATGGATAGGGGTGGCTTCTTGATTGGAAGTGATCTGTACTATTGAAGTCGGAGATGCTTTTAGGGTTTCTGAACTCGAGCTGGATGATACAGATTCAGTGTGATCTTTAGATTTGTAGTGGACGGTCTTTATATTAGTACTCAGCTCTGTAGCCACGCTCAAATCCTCAATTGGTGACATGATCGAAGCCTGATGATTCCCCGGGGTTCCTGGTTCAGCAGCTAAATCCATCGATACCGTTCGTTCCAATGGATCACCTTTGAGCTTTTGTAATTTAGACAAATCTCCAACGGATGCAGATCTCTTTCCATTTTCAGGTGTTTTCGCTTCGGCTACATTGGGTTTGGTGATTCCAACTGTTTTGTCCATGTTAACATTTAGCTTAGGTTTTACTGTGGCTTCAATAATTTCTGGGGCAGAGGATCGGTGTAACTTGTCAATGTCTTTTGGTGGGTCCATAACTTCAGCCGAAATTGTGACTACGTTTACATCTGGTGATGGAGTACCAGGTGGGATTGGAGCTTTCCTTTTGGTAGATCGTTTGGGTTTCTTGGGCTTCCCTGTTTTGTCTTTCCCCTCATTTTCACTTTCAGAGCTACTGCTACTGCTTGAAGTGGTTGAACTGTCCTTTTTTGATTCTTTTGTACTAACGCTGCTTACTCCCTTTTCGCCTTCTGACTTCATCGAGTCTTTAGATTTCCTTGGAACTACAGGTGGTTTTGCAGGTACAAGTTTTGGTTGGCGAGTTACAATTTCAAATGTAATTTCATCTGTCTTATCTTTCTCAATTTTTTCCTCTGGTTGTTCAGTTACGCTCCCCTTCTTTTTAACTTGTTTCTTGTCTTTATCTTTGGTTTTTGACTTCTTTTTACTTTTAGAGCCGTGTTCTCCGCCACCTTCTTGGTCGCTTTCGTCAGATGAAGAAGAAGAAGTATCTGTGTCCTTAGACGCCTTCTTTTTCTCTGCTTTCTTGGCCAATTTCTCAGCTTTTAATCTCTCCTTCTCTTTTGCCTTCTCTTTTAACTTTTCTTCCTTTTGTTGTTTTTCTTTTAGCTTTGCATCTGCACTCTTGTCTCGTGCCTCTTTCTTTGCTTTCTTAGCCTTTTGTGCTTCTTCGTCACCAGCTTCTGCTTCGCTACTAGAATCTGGGCTTTCATGAACGGAAAGTTTATGTGTGACCCTTTCCTTCAAATCTCTTAGCTTTGACATGAAACCAGGTTTATCCTGACTTTTCTCCTTTTCCTTTTCCTTGTCACTTTTATCTTTTTCCTCGCTACTCGTCACTGCAGGCTCTGGTGAGGTTTCTTTATCACTTTTCCGTAAAAATATTTCCATTTCTTCCCTCACATGTACTTCCACAGTTGGTGCATCAGTTGGCTTCATTTCAATTCCAACCTCAGGAAGTGTAGGTGCTTTGATTTCAATTTCTTTATCCATTGGTTCAAGAGAAACTTGTCCCTTTGGCAGTTCTGCATGTGGCATACGAGTGTCAACGTCCATCTTGGGTTTGTGCATATCCACTGAAGCTTTGATTTCCGGAACCTCAAGAATTGGTTCGCTTATTTCCATCTTTGCCGATGGAGCACTTAGCTCAATTTTATCTTTGGGTTTGCCATCCTTTTCATGTTCCAAGTTGTAATTTTTACTATGTCCGAATAGTGGAAGTTTTATGCTTGGCATATGGAAGCCTGATTTTTTAGATTTCTCTCCAGAACCAGAAGAATCCGCTGAGGCTGGTCTCTCTGGAGTGGGTGTTGGTGCCTCTTGTTTATAGTAGACTGTCTCCTCTGTCGTAGTAGTTGTTGTTACATCTGGAGTTGGGACTGGTGGCATTACAATACTAACCTCGACTTTTTCATCAATAATCGTTGGCTTCTGAGGTTTCTCTAATTTTGGGACTTTCATCTTTACGTCAACATTTGAATCCACAGTAATTGGCTCAATTTCTAAACTAACTCCCTCATCTTTGGAATTCTTTTTCTTTAGTTCTTCCTTCTCCTTTTTAGACGGCTTTGCCTTTTTCTCAGCTTGCTGCTGCTGCTTTTCTGCATCCTTCTCAGGAGTACTTCCTCGTTTTCCAAATCCGAGATTAAGATCAGGTAAAACACGGATACCAAATTTAAATTTTGACTTTTCTTTCTCTTGTTCTCCATCTTTGTCTGGTGTGTCCTTTGGAGTTGGTGATTCGGCTTTCTTTTCTTCTGATTTCTTTTCTTCCTTTTCTTTCTTTGGAGGTTTTACTTTTCGCTTTTCCTTCTCTGGAGGTTTTATCTCAAATTCTTCAATTACTGTGGTTTCCTCAATTTCAACCATCGGCGGCATTTGAATCCTAACGTCTTTGTCTTTTGAACTCAAGTCCACCATGTGCTCCACAACATGATCGGGAACGTGTGCACATTGGATTTTCCCTGTTTGTTTTGGCAATTTGATTTCGACCGGTTCAATTTCAATCACAGCCGTGTCTTTGTCTTTTCTTTCATCTTTCTCCATCTCCCCTTTCTCATAAGCCATTTGAAATACAGGTGAAATTGCTTCTACGATATTCGGTTGGGACACCGAAACGGATGCGGTAGGAGCGGCTGCTGCTTTAACATGCCCTACCTTTGTTTTACCTCTTGGAACAATCTCTGGCTTGACAGCTGAAACTTTAATTTGTTGCTGTGTTGGGATTGTAACTCTACAGGTATCCACCTCATCAGCCGCAGCGGCCATAGACAAATTCATCTTCAACTGATGAGTCTCTGGGGCATTTTTTCCCTTCACAATCTTTGGTGGTGAGGATGATCGATTCTCATTATTTGGCACAACTACGATGGCTGTCGGGATTTCAAACGTCGACGTCTTCCCATTCCCTTGTCTTTTCACTCGGTCCACTTGAAGATCTAAGTGTTCCTTTCCCACCTGTAATACAAATAATTCATAAATCACATTGTGAATGCAATCACATTGAACATCTTCTGAAAAACAGTTAAGAGAATTAGGTAGACTCCCGTGCCGCCATCAACTACTTATTTTCTACTACATTGCACAACTCCCTAGTTTTACTTCATTATGTATTCTGTTTAGTTCATGGGATTTCTATTTGAATGCCTTGATGGTAGTAGTATAAGCAAGTCTCCAATCTTTTTTGATTTTTCTAATGACAGTCAATCGATGATGCCCCTTTCTCCTCCATGCATTCTTCGTTATCTATTGATCTCTTCTTCATCCACCTGTGTCTGAACCCGAGTTCAACATTCGAACCACGTAAAAAATACATACGATTTTCATGTACGTCAGATGAAGGATTGCAATGCTATATTAGTACGTGCAGCAATTTAGGCAACCCAATCTCAAATTTAAAAGTGTACTTAACTCCCTCCTACAAATATTAATAATAGTTAACGTAGTAAACCTTTAAGGAATGAAATGGCGCCCTACTCTGGTATTGCTATTGTACTGTAAATTTACAATTGAATTTCAACCATCAACAAATAGTATTGCTAAAGTTAAAACATGTAAAGAGATTTGTGCACAAATAGAACCTTATTTCAATTTAAGTGCTAATTTAAAGGGCAAACTGTTGAGTGCTAAGAAACTGTGCAAAGATCCACAATACAAAAAGTCCTTAGGCATGCAAGGCAGGGAGCCGGGCGCCGAGCTGAAGTATCAATGGATTGAGGTGATACTACGATATGTAAATGAATGAAATGGAATGCACTGCACTGGGATAGAAGTACAGGTTCAGTTTTCTAATTTAACACACTTTTAAAGAGTGTGTCCATTCAATTCATTCATGAATACATGTGTACGTATGAAATGTGGTAATTAAAAACTCAGACGAACGAGGCAAGTGTCAAAGTTTTATGCTGCACAATTCCCTCGTAAAAGTAAACCTCAATCAGGATAATGTATGAAAGTATTTGACTCGTGCATGGCATCGGCATGCAAGCAAGCGTACCTTTCGCAAGTCATCAATTGATTGACTTTTGAAGAATGGATGACACACACGCTCAGAGTTTTGTATAGCAGACGCTTGTCCTCCCGAGGAATGGGCCGGAGATGGACTTGATAATATTATTCCTTTATATGGAAGAGACTTTTCCGGGAGTCTCATCATGTCCAGGGTTACTTCGTATGGAGAAGCGTAGCTCAGGAGAGTTAATGCGTCTTCCAGAACCATTTGTTTAAAGGAAACTGTCATCCCCGTGATCCTATCTCCTGTAATCAAAAAATCAACATACAAAATTGAATTTTCTTAGAATTCTTGTCCGAACAAATATATTTTCTACACTTTGAAATGAAAATTTAATAAATAGTACTAGAGATTACGAAGGATTTAAATCCTTCCGGCGGGTTATAATGTTTTGTAGTTAATCTTGGATGGTTGGAGGGGTGAAAGTCAGGTTGTCACTTGAACAAAGGATTCAATCCATCCTCTTACAATATTATGGTGTCAACCAACAGACCTTTATCATTCAATAACAATCAATTATAGGATTTGTTCGGACTGACACAGAACCCATTTTCCAACCTTTCCTTATTTGTCCTCTTAGAAAGAATTAGCATAATAAAGTGAATCCTATTGTTGAACTGCAGGTTGTTGCATGCAAACAGAATGATTGATTTTTAAAATCTTCAAAGATTAATTTACCTGGAATTATTTGCTTCGTCTCTGCAGCGGGACCTCTTTGCATCATATCTTTAATATAAATCCCATCTCGCATGTTCCCACAAACACTGAACCCAAGTCCAGTGAAATCGTGACCCCTCAGAGCAACAGAGTATCTTTGAGGTTCCTGAAATTACAATAATAAACGTATTATGAATAGAATTCCAAAGATTATTATTCGTAATTAGTGACACCATTGCAGAATTCTAAACACAATTCAATCCTAGCTATTTTAATTTTTGTTTACTCATAGTCATACTTCTATTTCCCTTCAGCAAATATTGCATTGTCAATATGGCGCACCATGCCAC
>WJEZ01002888.1:0-12150 GCA_009869925.1 Thalassaphorura encarpata
TCCAGGATTTTTAAACAGTGGTGATGGAGTCATCAAAGGAAATATGGGATTGAAGGATCAGGTCATGGCCCTCAAATGGGTTAATGAAAATATTCATCACTTTGGCGGGAATCCGAATCTAGTGACTTTGCTTGGAGCCAGCGCAGGCGGTGCAAGTGTTCATTATCACATGATGTCACCAATGTCAAAGGGTAACTATGCTTTATATGACCTCTGACCTTGAATTTGACCTTTAAATTTAAATTCTTCAGGATTGTTTCATCGAGCAATCTCCATGAGTGGAACAGCCTTAAATCATTGGGCATTTGCAAAAAAACCAAAGGAACAAGCTGAACGTTTTGGAAAAAGTCTGAATTGTCCAACAAACTCATCAAAATTGTTATTGGCTTGTTTACAAGCAAAATCGGCTAATGAAATTAACAAAGCCCATAGAGTAAGCAATTATATTCAAAAAGTATTCATATGCACTATACAATTTTTAAATTCAAAATAGGGAGCCGTCGTTCTACCAGCTTCCCGCCTCGAACTTTTTGCCCCAACTATTGAAATTGACCCAAACGAAGGATTTTTGATGGAACCGCCGAAAAATTTGGTCAAACGACAACTCATGAATAATGTTCCTTGGATTACTGGTGTGGCTAATGCAGATGGTTTAATTTATGCCATTGGTGAGTAATTTGACCTATGGCCTGTGACCCTTGACCTTGAGCTTAAATATTTTACTTTTCTGGTCACGACAGGAATTTTCACGGACAAGAAAACCAGGACTGAACTGAACCAAAATTGGTATAAATGGGCCCCAATCCTATTTGATTATGAGGATTTGCCATCCAATGTATCCAAAGCTATTCGTTCCCATTATTTTGGGAATCAACCCATTGATTTTAATTCAATTGATCAAATTGTTTCACTTTTTTCGGATGCTTCATTTTTTGAAGGTAGTTCGTGACTCTGCAATGGCAAATAGCAATTCGTCTTCTACTTATTTATATTATAATATTTATCAAACTAATGAGAGTTTAGCACAAATGGCATTTTCATTCACAAGGGAACTTCCTGTTTTGCTTGACTTTATTTTGTCGCTTAGCTATCGATGGGTCAAACTCAATGTCTTTGGTGGGCGGGAACATCATTATGGTAAAATTCAGATTTAAAAAAATTGTCAGGAACCGAATTTTAATTGTATTTAATTTTTAAGGTGCCTGCCATGGATGTGAAGAAATCCTACTGTTCAAAACGTTCATTTCAAATGCAAATCCAGGGAGTGTAGATTATGACTTTTCAAAATACCTGACAAAAACTATGGCTTATTTTGCAAAGCATGGGTAATTTCATTTCAAATTCATTTAACCACATAATTAATTTATTGGTTAATTGTATTTTTATTAATTATTTACAGTAAACCGCCAATATCTCAAGGCCAGGTTTGGCCCCAGGTAAAATTGGGAGAACCAGTAAAATATTTACAGCTAGCCAAAAAAACTCAAGTAATAGAAGATCCACTACTGCCTCGTGTTAATTTTTGGAAAAGATTACGAAAACAATATGAATTCTAAAATTTTAGTTTAGCTTCTTTGAGCTCAAAAATAAAGTGTGAATGTATTTATTAAAAGTCAAATGCAGAAATAGGGCTACGAACGATGATACTTTATTTTGCGCAGGATTTCTTGAACGCAATATGACAGATGTACTCAAGTATCTTTCATTTAATTCAATAAGTCTCATTTCATTGCAAGGCTATTTGTATTCGTAATGGTAAATGTCATTGGAGTAAAAATAGAAAAAGATAAACTTGACAGAGCAGAAGCCGAGTGTGTCATGAACTTTTACTCATTATTAAAAGTCAAATGCAGAAATAGGGCTACGTACGATGATACTTTATTTTGCGCAGGATTTCTTGAACGCAATATGACAGATGTACTCAATTATCTTTCATTTAATTCAATAAGTCTTTATTTCATTGCAAGGCTATTCGTATTCGTAATGGTAAATGTCATTGGGGTAAAAATAGAAAAAGATAAACTTGACAGAGCAGAAGCCGAGTGTGTCATGAACTTTTACTCATGAAAAGATAACCTTGGGTTTTTTTGCTTTGCTCCTAGAATTTATTCGTGTTAGATTTCTCACTGCACGCTGCTACTATTAAAGAGATTTCAAAAGAAGTGCAAATCCACTCATTGCAGCAATAACAGGCACAAAAATAAATTTGCTAGATCCACTCCCATTATTATATTCTTCCAGTTTTGTTTCGCGATGTTTTTCAAATTCAGCCACTCCACCACAATAGAGTATGCCACGGGATGAGTCAATAATTTCTGGAAACACCAATGGAATAATTAATACTAATTTATTTTAATATAATATAATTACATATATTTATTTACCTCCTTCTCCTTTGCATACAAAACCAGTAGGGCAATTGTACTTTGGGCTATTTTGTAGAGCACAAATTGATCCGACCTCCACGAGACATCTGTATCTTTCTTCTGTAGCATTAAATGGAAATTCCTTTTTACATTCACAACGTTTTGTATTTTCTGAGCATGTAAAATGTGGCTCTGCAGCGCATATTTTTTCAGCCAATGCGACAAATTTATTTTTATTATTTTGAGATTTCCCTCCAATTTCTTCTTCAATGGCTTTTCCCAAATCTTCTTGCCTTTGATTCGTTGCAGCCGTGATTTTATCGATACTGTTATAACCTTCAACCAATGCTTTTGTATAATTAGCGTCTAAGGGTGCAACGATTTTTTTAAATAATGCAGGGTCACAACTATCACCTGCACCAATGGCTTCACTCGTGTTAATTATTGCAGCACATGATATTAGGATGGTAAAAAATAATTTTATTTCCATGTTGACGTTAAAAATTATTTTATAGTACAAGCTGAAGTGGTATCGCGTATAATGCAAAGTAGCGACTGTGAAGAGAGCCAGATGGAATGAATTCCTTCTTCTTTTCTGGCTACTACTTCATATAAATTAAAATAGATTTGTGCACATGTCTATAGAAGATAGCAGAGTGTGAACATCCTAAGAATTTTATGTAACGAGCTAGGAAAAACAGGAGCAGATGCAGATACTAACATTTTGGCTCGACTCAGTCTTTTTCTGTAATTCAAGTTGAAGTCTTGGTTTAGTTTCAAAATCAAACTTGTTTATTTATTAAACGTATTCAAGAAATGTCAGTAATTTAATATTGAAATTCATCTCGCATAAAGTCATCTGGAATTTCCAAGATTTCAGGCATATGAAATTTTGCTCGATGAACTATATTTTCATAGGATGGTCCTTGACGCAAGACGCAACAATAGCAATGGCGATGGTATTTGATTGTTGACTAAAATTCCTTGGCTTTCATTTTCAACTTCGTCGACTAATCGCTCAATATCTTCTTCCAGTTCAGAATTTTCAGAATTATGGTTATGACCAAAGTCAAGCATGTCCTCTGCGATATTTTCGACAAGTTTGGGAATGTCATCTTGAGTATTATCACTATCCCAATATGGACCAGCGTCAGATTCCACTGGGCAGTTGATAAGCCAAGGATCATTAATCAAATACACATGGAGTTGAATCACACCACTAGTGTCCACTTTATCTTGTACACATTTTGGTAATCTGCCCATCTGAAAATACACGGTTAAATACTTGCAAAATATTTTTTTTTAAATTTTATTACCTGTGCCTGTTCTCTCGATATAGGTTCGAATGTAGGTGCAGGTAATTTTGCAAGGATTAGATACCCAAATGCATGAAGTTCATCCTCATTGTTATACATTGCAAAATATGGGCTAGTTGTGCGACATTGATTGGCATCCCATTGGTTGACCTGATAAAAATTATGTCGTCCCATTTCTGGGTAGCAAATGCTACTACCCCATCCTTCTGAAATTGCTGCAGCCCTCTGGTGTGGAATTTCAAGAAATGTACTGGTGTCTCCATTNCCTTCTGAAATTGCTGCAGCCCTCTGGTGTGGAATTTCAAGAAATGTACTGGTGTCTCCATTTTGAATGTACAATCCAGTTCCTGTCCCATCCGTCAATAGAGAAAGTTCCTCCCGTCCACCTTTACAGATTGTTTCTGACGAAAACATAATTAAAAAATAATTAAGTTAATTGAACACAAAATTAATTAGATTTTTACCAGGTGATACAAAATAAGTTGTGAGCATATTGTATTTATTGTCCTCATTTCCATGCCTGAGCCTAGTACTCTGAAACATTGGGAAACCTTTACAAATTGTTTCTGACGAAAACATAATTAAAAAATAATTAAGTTCATTGGACACAAAATTAGTTAGATTTTTACCAGGTGATACAAAATAAGTTGTGAGCATATAATATTTATCGTCCTCATTTCTATGCGTGAGCCTAGTACTCTGAAACATTGGGACAATATCATACTCATAGTCACTATTTTGTTCTAGAAGAGACAGTGGCAGCTATTTTTGAAAAACGATAGTAATTAGTGGCGCCAATATTTGAATCATCTCAATATTCTCTGCATATCACAAGTTGCATTCCAGCAATCACTCCTTGAACATCATAAAGAAGAGCCACAAGTTTTTCATCAGGGTTAAAATATCGATAACCAAAGAATTCTCCACCATTTGAACAATTTAAGGAATCTGGAATCCAATTTTGAGCATCTGCATCTCATTTGAAAAACGATAGTAATTAGTGGCGCCAATATTTGAATCATCTCAATATTCTCTGCCCTGCATACCACAAGTTGCATTCCAGCAATCACTCCTTGAACATCATAGAGAAGAGCCACAAGTTTTTCATCAGGGTTAAAATATCGATAACCAAAGAATTCTCCACCATTTGAACAATTTAAGGAATCTGGAATCCAATTTTGAGCATCTGCATCTCTCGTTGATCGTGGATAACTTGTAAATCCTTGCTCAGCTGGAAATTTCCCATTAAAAGTCGCTCTTAACCCATCCCAAAAAACTCCATTGACTCCTATATTAACAAAAATTTAGGACGAAAATTCAATTTTAGCTTAATTATCCTTTGCGTATATTTTATTTGTGTACTTGAAACTTACCATTAAAGAGGAATATGGCAGCAAAATACACAAGAATAATTTTCTGCAACATGACAATTGGAAATTTATTGAACAGACTGAGAGAGAGCCACGAATGATTAAATATTTAAAATCTACATAAGCTAAGATACTTGACTACATGCAACTTGCAAACCGCAAAGCAAAGGAAATATTAATCTAGAAAAGGGTTAACCAAGATTGCAATGCAAAGGAAAGGTTAGTTTTTTAATTATCAAGCCAAAATTTTCCGAATATCAAAATTCGGCTTAATGCGGTTTAATTTGAATAATCTTTTACTAATGCTTTTAATATTGACACACACATTAATTAATTATACTTTTATTTGTAAAACTGTGCTGTAGTAGAAAGAATTAATGTAAACTTTGAGCCCATTCTTCTTTTAATTCGTCGTCCAGTAGTACAATCATCATGTGGAATCTCAACTGCATTCCCAGGATTAAAGCCAATCGCCTTGAGTTTTTTGAACACAGCCTTTTTAACTTTCTGTCCTACAGGTCCCGCACTAGTTGAGTGCAAAAACCAATTCAAATTATTATTAAAACAATAAATTAAACAAATATATTTGACTTTATCGGTTTACAAGGCTATAGTCTTCAGTCCTGCATAAAATTTCTAATAATACATAAAAATTTACATTGATTAAGGTTTTATTTAGGCTTTGGTTGGTTTACTCACGTTTTATCGGTTCTCCTGCTCTAACCTTATTTTTTATTATCTGGATACCAGATTTTGTCATGCCTTTATTGAGTCGAGACCTCACGACCAAATGCTGTAAATTTTCCCGAGTTCATTCCATGCATAGCATGACAGGATACATTTTGCGCTTGTATGACAATGCCAAGGATGCAAAATGTGTGTCCTACAAAAAATCGAGTATAGATTTATGTGTTAATTGCGTTACAATTGGCTTACCTTATGAAAAAGTGAGTTCATTCCATTGCAGCTTTAATTCTCGGACATTTCTATTGACTAAGAATGAATTAGCAGATTTCTCAGCTATAGAAGTATGCAGCAAAAATATCAGAACTAAAACAAATATTCCTGAACTTGACATTACAGTTAAAAATTTGTTAGTTGTTCTGGATAGAATTAAACTAGTGAATTCACCCACCAATAAGCCTTGCCTTGTCTGATGGTGGCAGAGAGGAATAGTACGAGAAGCTAAATACTTACTAATTAATGTTTCATTAGCAAAGTAATAACATGTGCCAACGCCAACCACCTTATAACGACTTTTATGATAATACTACCCATAATTAAAGCATTGTTTCATTCGGAGTTCTGCATTCAATGGTAACAATTTTTACTTTAGTTTGACAGATAGAAATAGTAACGAGATCTATGTAATAGCTCCAGACACTTTAGTAGTCACTTCTCCAATTTTATATATATGCGTTTAAATATTTCTCATGCAAAAGGTAAAATAAGTAACAAACTAATATAATCATCGATTTCTGCAAATACTAGAAAAAGTTTACGAGATTATCGGGCGAGTGAGAATTAATTCTCTATCATATCATATGTAGGTAAAATAAAAAATGATCAGTTTTTTTATCATTAGCAAAGTAATAACATGTGCCAACGCCAACCACCTTATAACGACTTTTATGATATGCTACCCTTAATTAAAGCATTGTTTCATTTGGAATTCTGCATTCAATGGTAATAATTTTTACTTTAGTTTGACAGATAGAAATAGTAACGAGATCTGTGTAATAGCTGTCGACACTTTAGTAGTCTCTTCTCCAATTTTATATGTATGCGTTTAAATATTTCTCATGCAAAAGGTAAAAGAAGTAACAAACTAATATATCATCGATTTCTGCAAATACTATTATAAATTCTAGTAATTTCTAGTAATACTAGAAAAGTTTACGAGATTATCGGGCGAGTGAGAATTAATTCTCTATCATATCATATGTAGGTAAAATAAAAAATGATCAGTTTTTTTTGACCTAATGAAGAAATATTAAAAAAATTACATATAAAATTCTTTACTGTAGTTAGTAACAGTTTTCTTAATTAATTTAAAGTTAAAAAAATATTTTTTCGGTTTAGATTGCGTATACCCCACATGAGTGAGAATGGGAAATGGGAAGCGAAAGAGGCGCGAAAAAAGTGATCGCCACAAAATAACTTCAGAATTTTTCTTTGAATTCGTAAAATTGAAATTCGTATTGTTTTAATTTTCAATCGAATTTGTACTTCGGAAAGCCAAAGGCCATATTTTCGGGTTGGATGGAATTTGACGGTCATGTTATGGATCAGTAAGCTTATTTTGCAATTTTCTTATTTATCATGATCAAAATAAAGAAAAACTACAACGTACAACCACACTAAATTCATTGACGCACTTATATTTTTCGAGTAATTTAATTGATTTTCGTTTTTTTTTGTTCCAATAGAAATGTGGAAGGAAATAACATTGTTGAGATCAAGGTGGAACCAGAACCCGGTTGGAATTTGACAGAAGAAGAAATTAGGAATGAATTAAATAAAATTATATCGGATTGTGATTCCCAATGCGGGTTATGCTGTTTGTTGGTTCGTCAACTTTGTGATCATGTGACAGAAAATCATTTCCACCCTCAAAAGACGGAGGCTCAACTCCCCAAGGAAATTACAACGGATAAATCGTCGTCGTCATGCAGAAAAAAGAAATCGGAAGGAAATGGTCATAATCAGGAGTATAAAAATGAACTGCTCAAGGTCAAAGTTAGAAATAGTCGAAATGAAAGTGAATCTCAAACTACTACCCCAGATGGGGATCATGAATCTGACTCAAACTCTAATAGTGATAGTGGCCACGAAATACAAAAAAATCCAAATTCATATAAGGATGATTCGTCAGATTCAGATGAAAAATCATCAGACACAGAAGATTCTTCAGATTCAGATGAAAAATCGTCATCGTCATCGTCAGACACAGAAGCTTCGTCAGGTTCTTCAGATGAAAACTCGTCAGACACAGATGATTCCTCCGTCAAATTCAAAGATAAAAACAATTTAATGTGTGGAATTTGCAAAAAAAGATTTTGTACCTTTTCTGATTTGACTCAACATGTAAAAACGGAGCATCAAATTAAAATGCTTCACAAATGTCATGTATGTGGACTAGATGTTGATTCATCAAAAGAGTTGACTCAACATTTTGAACTTTTTCACCCAAAAGAATTGCCATTTGCTTGTGAAATTTGTAGAACGGACGATAAATCTTCCAATTACACGTTTTCAACACAAGTTGAAGTTTTTATTCATAAAAAGACTATCCACACCAAAGGCAAAGTATTTCCATGTGATCTATGTAAAAAAGTATTTAGAACTCAATGCCAACTTGGGCGACATTCTAAAGTTCATGATAAAATTCAAAAAGCTCACGTTTGTTCCAAGTGCGGAAAATCCTTTGACAAGATTGAAGAATTGGATGGACATAAAATGATTCATTCCACCAAAAAACATTTTGTTTGCGAAATTGAAAATTGTGGGGAAAAATTCACTGCAAAAAAAGTTTTAGAAGCTCATGTCCAATTAGCTCATCAGCAGCAGGAATCGGCTCAATCAACCGAACAACTGGGAGAAAATTCAAATTCAGGAAACAAAAGGAAAAAAGGAACTGAGAAATCCAGGGCAAAGCCATTTGTTTGTCTAATTTGTAGCACGAAAAAGAGTTTCACAAATCATACTGGCCTTGAGCTACATTTACGAAATGAACATAAATATCTGAGTGTGAGGGATAAAAAATTTACTTGCTACTTGTGCAAATCAAAATTATTGAGTGCAACCGAACGACAGAAACATATGAGGACTAATCATCCCAATGACCAGCCTTATGGTTGCGAAATCTGTTCCAACATAGGATTTGCAGACTCTGGCAAACTTCTTGCACATGTTCGAAAAGTCCATACAAAACCAAAATTATTTGATTGTCCACATTGCGATATGAAATTATCGACTCAGCAAAGAATGGAACACCATGTGGTAAATCGGCATACAGGAGAAAAACCATATAAATGTCTCGAAAAAGAATGTGGTGGCAAAGGATATTTTCGTCTCCGTGATCTCGTCATTCATCAAAGAGCACACGGAGGAAAAAAAAAGTTTCATGTGTGACAAGTGTGGAAAGTTATTTGCAGGTCCACATGGATTACGTAAACATTCGGCTCTTCATAAAATGACCCCTGATGGGGAAATTTTGAAGCCTTATACCTGTCAAGAACTAGGATGCAATGCTCGTTTTGTAACAAGGCAAAACTTGACCGATCATGCTTTGACCCACTCAAACGTAAAGCCACACATGTGCCAAGAATGCGGAAAACAATTCAAACTAATTCATCATGTCAGACGCCACCTCAAAACTCATCAAAAACACAAGAATTTATAATTTATATGTCCAAATTTTGTTTTCTCTATTAGTTATTCAATTTTACCGAGGACAAGCATAATTTTGAATATGTTATCTACCGATTCAAATGCATTTATTGTTGATCTCTTATTACCTGCAAAATATTTTATGAAATATTGACGAGTTAGAATAAATTTTCAGTTTCTCCTTTGCGCGTTGAATTTCAATGTGCGATAAGACGATTCTAATTTATTCAATGTTGATCTTTTAAATATTTCTCATGCATTGATTTAAGCTAAAAATACAGGTAAAAAAAGAATGTTTTTCTCTAAACTTTGTGAAAATTATTGATTGAAGAGTGAACGGTAATCTAATCTCATTTTCCCCAGCTGCCTCTTACAAGGGTAGGTCTCTACTTGCGTAAAGTACCCAGACCCCAAATATTTTTCCAGTCCGAGTTCTCTTGCATGAAAAATAATGAAATTCGTCTGCATGAGCCACTACTTTTTGAAACGTGAATTTTTGAAATTTTTATACAAAATTTTTCCTATAGTGTCCTCTCGGGAAAATAAATATGCACGGATGAAATCCCATGCTTATTTTTCCATTTTAGATTTCGATGTCTTTTGCAGGTCAGGCATGAGAAAATATCAAAATTCATCAAATTTGAACGCATGTCGTGACCCTACCTTGTCAGTCAAAAGAACTTTTTTTTCACCACACTCGAAACGCAGCGCAGTTGGGTTGGGTTAAAAGTTGTTGTTTTTTTCGTAAAATCTAAGTAAACACTTAATAAAAAATATCATGACATAAATCACCGTATTAAAAAAGTTTGGGTGACTTGGACAATGACAACAACCATGAAAGATCTCAATGAATTTATGGACAAAGTCTTTGAGAACACAATGCAATGGTACGACCCAGTTGCCCTTCATTAAATTATTTGTAAATAAAAACAAAGTGTTTGCATGTGCTAAGTAATATAAAATTTTCCCATGACTATAGATACTACGCTCCATACTTGACAGCTTCGAGAGCTCAGATGACTTGAAACATTGTCGTCTCGTTTGTTCAGAATGGAAGAAATTGGCTACAAAAATTCTTCAGAAGAGAAATTGGGATGCTAGAAAATTCATTACATTCAAGTCCCACAAACAAGAACAAATTCAAAATTACTTGGACACAATTTGGCCATGATCCAGAGAACGCTACATTTTGTTGTTACCACTTCTGCAAAAACAGTTTTGTACAAACTGAAAATTTTGATTGGTTGATTGATTGATTGATTGGTTGAATTGAGAGTTAGACCCACAAAAGATTTAGATGACGCTCATCTTTTTGGAACAGGAGTTGATGTTGACCTCGATACTATGGATTTCTACTTTTCCTCCTTCAAGTATCTATTAGTGGATTACGGCCATTTTTCAGAAATCGTTTTAGCATCGATATGTCGTAGAATTCCGGTCGAAAACCGAAACGAGTTTAAAATCTGTTTCAATGGAACACGTAAAGTATCTCAGGCCGTGACAGATATGTTGAACAAATATGAACAAATCAAGTGCTTCAAAAATTTTTACGCCCATGATACATCTAGTGGGGATGCCAAACGTTTTGATGAAGCTGGAGTCGAATTAGAATCTCTTTTTCTATTTACCGATGAGTTCCATCCTCTGTTGTTCCTTCTTGGTTCCCAGGTTGAACAAGGCACATAGCAGAGGAATTGGTTGTAAGAACCTATGAAATGTACCAATTTATCCACAGCCAAAGGAAATCTTTGAAAATTTTGTCATGGGAAAGCAAGGGATTCCGATTTCCCCTTTGGGGAATGCCTGAATTGAAGAAATTGAGACTTCAATTGAAGGAGGAAAATGATTCCCGTTTCCCCCCATCAATTCTTAATGAACCTGAGCCAGTTCAGCTCCCAATTCTTTACGGTGAAAGCTTCCCAAAGCTGGGCCAATTAGTTTTATGCGCAGATGACGAAGTTAGACGTTTGAACTTCGATACTTTAACCTACTTGTTTGAGCATATTCTCTCAATTTATTTTTTCGGGGAGTAAGCGACTTTCTTGGTTCAAGTGCTCGCCTTATCTGTGTTTTCCCTCTAGGGACTAAACATGTCCAAGTTATTCATGTCTGAAATATTTTATGTATTGATTTAAGGCAAACTTAGTGAAAAAATAAAATAATTAGTTGTTCACTTGCAAAAAATTTTATGAAATATTGACTAGTGAGAATAAATTTTCATTTTCGCCTTTGCGCGTTTATGATCTGACGATTCTAATTTATTCATTGTTGATCTCTTAAATATTTCTCATGCGTTCATTTGAGCTGAAAATACAGACAAAAAAGAGAATATGTTTTTCATTTTCACTAAATTCTGTGAAAGTTGTCGGGATTATTGACGAGTGAAAGGTAAATCTCAATTTCCCCGCAACAGCTCTTACAAGGGAACGCCACTACGCCACACATGCTAATTTTTTCATTTTCGATTTCGACGTGTTTTTGTCGTCTAAAGGTAAGGCATTTGAAAATATCAAAATTCATCAAATACGATTAACTCTATTAAATTTGTCCCTGGTTCGACCAATTTTTATAAAGTTTTCAACATTTTCGTAAAAATATATATATCTGGATGCTTCAAGCCCTTCCCTTGTCAGAAAAAACAAGCTTGCATCACCAAATTCAAAGCACAGCACAGCACAGTAGGGTAATACTTAAAAAGTTGTAGGT
>WJEZ01002889.1:0-12147 GCA_009869925.1 Thalassaphorura encarpata
ATGTTACCTAGGCTAATGCCACGATATTAGGACTGCTAATGGGTTATTCATCAAAATTTATGTCGGACGAGTACAATTTGTCACAACGGTTGAAATCCTGCCAAAAGTCTACAATTATCATTTAAGATACGAATCTAATTCGGCAACAGTATAGCGACTAGCTGGCATTTTATTTGTTTCACATGTCAGCATGTTTAAGTCGAAAAATTAATTACCAATTATTTATTTTCTCACCGTTGACTAAAACTATAAGTTTTCCATGACAAATAAAGGCGGACAGGGAATTTACGTGATGATGATGACTATTGCTTGACAAGTTTACAGAAGCACACACAGAATGAGATAGACAGCTTAAGAGTGTTTTAATGCACTAGTAAACCTAACCCGACACTTTGGCTTTTTTCCATGGATAATCCAGGATAATAATTAAAGTTATGAATTCTAGTTATGTATTTGCGGAACATTTGCAGAATTATTTTGTGTGTGTTAGGAATGGACAAATATTTGAGGTGTGAAGTGGAATGGGATTAATGGGCTCGTGCCCATGCAACACGTTCAATCCTTTTTCGCGGATAGTTTTGCCATGCTAACTGTAGCTCTCTGCACTGTGCCTGTGTTGAGCATTTGGCTATGAATAAAAGAACTCAAGTCCCAAGCCATCCTCAGTCGTGCAAGTTCCACACAACTAGAAAGTCCTACAGATCCGATCTCAGTAACTACCGGAAAAACAAAGACCTAATCTTCGACAATTTATTTAAAATTCCAACTACTTATTTTGTTCAGTTGCTTTTTTTTAGAAATCAGGATATACAAAAATCCGCACATATATTGGTTGAATTGAATTAGAAACAAAATACAGTTGATTACACAAATTATCCAGTACAAAAAATATAGTTCGCTCAACTATCAATTAAACAAATAAATACAGATTAAGTGACAAATTAATATATAAAAATGACGGTAGCGGGTGAAGACCGTGCAGATCCCCACTGGGTCGACTTTCTCGTCATAGCCGTTTACTTCATCTTTGTTCTTGGCGTCGGTCTTTGGGTAAGCTGAGACAGTTTCAATTTTTCTATAAAATATGTCTAACGTATTCGGCAAACGCTTTAGTTTGATTTTACGTTATATCCCGCCGTTTTATAGCCTTATATTGTGTAGAATTTATTCAGAGTACTGATTAACGTTTAAATTTTTGTTAGTCAAAATTTGAATTTTTCTAGATTTAAGCAAACTAGCTGCTGCTGCTACCAAATACGTACTATATATTTTTTACACATGGATGACAGCATTTTCTAAATTTCAACTTGATATGAAATCGCAAATATGAAAACAAGATCATTAGGTACTTTCCTTCCATGACAGTTAATTACATACAGATGCATTATTTCCAAGCTATGCACGCGCACATGATAGCCTTTATTTCTTCATTATCTCACTTCATTATGCATTTTTCTATGCCGGCACCAAATCCCTCATTCCTACATTGTATTTGTATACTAGTTTAGTTAGCAACTTGTCCTAGTCTTGTTTCCTCACAAAGTTGGATTAGTCGGCATTAATTCCAGGGAAATATTATCAATAAATTCATCCATCAAACAATGGCTAAAATATTGGGCTAACTTTGACAGTCATTGAAATTCAGGAACGGCCGGCAGGTGCATTTGATGTTCAAGTGTAATATGCAAAATTAAGTTAGGTAGGTCTGGCCAGTGTACAACATTTGCAATGTTGATGTAGTCTTCTGAGAAGTGGTCTTTAAATTTGCAAATTTTTGTTACGCTTATTCATGGTCTGGCCTGTCATAAAATTAACAAGCTGGCTATTAGTACTACGATGGAATATTTAAAGCAGTCTCCTTGGTTCACCGACTGTAAAGCCGACATACAAATAACAGCAAAATATTTTCCTCGGAACTAATCATCCCTTGGGAATTCACTGCTGTTTAAATAAAAAATAAAAATTTAAACCGTTAAAAAGTTCAAGGTCGGGTATGTCAGTAATCAGACTTCCACAAATTCATTAATCATTGCTGTGCTGCAGTTCGACGACATGTATCATGTGTGTTTAGTTTTAAAATTTTACATTAGGAAAGGAAGAGATTGTTTACACAATCCAGGTTATCTAAGTTGCAAAATTTTTCCTGGTTTTGGGCTGAGTAGATAACATAACAAAACTCTTGTAAAGTTCCACACTGCTTAGTCGTTCACCCCTGCTAATTAATCCATTCGGATTAACTTCTGTCGTCATCATTTTTGATTGTATAAAATTTTAAATTGTGGAAATACTAAATATTATCGAATTCTCTGAGGAATTATGTTCATTACTCAACCACGTGTGGAATTTATGCAATTTCCTTTGCTTAATGTTTTGTCATTGCATGTGCTCATGCTTGTGGTGCTTAAATTAATTCTCACCCTTTGTTTTACTTTGCTGAACAATTAAGGGGAACGATTAGAGTTGTCGTAAAGCTTTATTATCACATTATTCTATAGGTAATTCGAGTATTGTATACAACCCATTTTAGTATTATTTTTATGTGAAAGACAGACGTACGAGAATAAAACCTTGCCATGAATACACTTGGAACAATTTGAGTGACTTGACTGATTGACTCATGGCTTGTGCTCAAACTGCAATTAAAATTAAAATTTCTCAAAGGAATGCTCAGACATGGATTAGCTTTTTAGCAACATGTAATATTTTTTGCCATAATTTCGTTAACGTACAGATTTTACACTTCAGTCTATGAATTTTTAACGTTTTATGTATGACTTCTTCAATGGAGAAGCATGACCTGTTAATTTGACTGGAATATTTAAATCTTGTTGTCCATGATGTATTGGCAAATATTTTAGGGAAATGTCTGAAAAAGTGGGTTATTTACAGTTTGACAAGGAGACGATCGACGGATCTCTTCAAAAATTATACCAGCTATGAAATTAGAAGCTAGTACATCAACATTTTTCGACTTCCGCCTATGAATTTTTAATTTTATACTTGCAGAATGAGCTACTGAAAAATTCGAATCCGTAAATTTGATCTGAATATTTATTACATCTTAAAGTTAGTGACCTTCACGCAAATATTTTGAGAAAACGTCCATGTAGTTATTTACAATTTTTCCAAGATTTATTTCTTCACGCTGAAAAGTTTTGTTACTAAAATTAAAATTTGGCAATGCTAACCTGAGAAAAATCTTCCACGGAACTCGTGTTCTTCAAGTATGTAACATGTGTAATCCAAATACTTTGTTATCTTTCTATTAAAACTAAAAGTGAGCCTTAGGGCTTAATGCCTTCCTCTATACAGCCCATTAATGTGATTTTACTGACCATGCCGACGTCGATTCTTGAGTTCCAATCCTGAAAGCCAATTTAGATTGGCATTGCCGACCTGACGTCAATAAGAAATTAATCCATAGACACGTGCCGTAAACATTGAAGGACATAAAAGTCAAAATTATGGATTTTGCATATTATGTTCTTCTCTACCATTTTATATTCAAATTTATCATTCAATCAGAATCTGGAAAACGTAGAGGAAACCAAAGTTATGCAATGAAATTGTGTTGAAGTGAATCTTGAGAGACGGAGTCCATAAATAAACATAAGGCAAGGCAAGGAAAAGCACTTTCCTTGAGCTTGTCTTGTAGTAGAAACGAAATGAAATTTCTCTGCTCTACTCCGAATGTCCAATGAATCGGAACTAATACAACAAGACCCAATCCGCCCACCCATTCTCGGGTTATTTCCGGTTTTTAGATTTATTTTGGCCCAAAGGAATTTTTTGGACTCATAACTAACACTATAGATTTTTTCCGCTCATACTTTTTTAGTTTAATAATGACCCAAGGGGGAAGAAAAAATCGTATCGTAACACGTGTCGAAATTGTCCATCAAACTGACTAACGTATGAGACCGAAAATGGCAAAGTGTAGAATCAGCGTTTGAGCAGAGTTTCTCATGTTAGTAAATATTTAGTATCACTTAAAAAAGTGAGCATATAAAATGCACACACTCAGGGAAGGTATTGATAACACACGTAAACCGCCTAGTAATTTTCAATTAATTTTCTGTGTTCCCATAAAGTGGATACAGAAATGATTACAAATTTTATAGCCGCATCCGCATACCAATTTGGTGGCTACTCGCGTACACATTGTGCAAAATAATGGCTAAATAAAATGTAATTTCTATTTGCACTTGATGACTGAGCGGAAGGTGAATGTAAATATTCAGATCAGCTAGTTAATACTGAAATTCAATTGAATTTGTAAATTATGTACGCACTTTAGTCACATTAGTTAGTGCATATTTGCCATGTTAATTTTTACACATTAATAATCCTAAAGAATTTAACACCGGCCGTTTCCGCCACGTGTCGCAAAATTATAAAAATAATATTTGAATTCGAATCTAGTTAATCCAAATCACAAATCAATAAATAGTTCAGTAAATAACCGGCTTTTGATATTTTGAGTTCTATTTCCGTCCAAATAAATACTGCTCATACGCAACCCCGTAAACACGAAATACGAGTCGTTGAAATTTTCAATTTACTTGCCGACGTGCATAGACGTCCTTCTCATATTCCATCAAATTAATCGCAAGAAGTTTTTACTCGTATGACGACATCCGTACGTACGCCTTAAATCCTTCCCCGAAATCACTTTTCGCTTGAAAATCAAGATTTGACTCATTCATGTCTGTCTGACATCTGCAGTGCGTGTAACATTGTATTGCAATTTGTATTTTGTACATAAACTTGGTTGATTCTATTAGGTGAAGGATTTAATGAGAAGTTCGTGTAGTGTAGACTAGTGCAGTAGAATTTTTTTATCCATTGACGTAAATCAAGAACTTGTCGGACGCATCCTTCACATTCTAACATTAACAGTTACTAGTAGACTTACCTTACCAGGAATTCCTTACTGCAAATTAGAGATTGTTGCATGTCTACATTACGTATTAGCATAACCATGAATCAATTACTGTACTAATTTTTTTGCTCAAGAAAATTATAGATCAAAAAGAATTCCAGATTCTTTTGGTAATTAACAGGTATGAAATATATGCCTATATATTATTTTTCAGTCATCCTACAAAAGCAAAAAATCCAGCGTGAGCGGATATTTCTTGGCATCTCGAAGTATGCATTGGCTTCCTGTCGGAGCTTCTTTATTTGCATCCAACATCGGCAGTGGTCATTTCATCGGATTAGCAGGATCTGGAGCAGCTTCGGGCATTGGAATAGCTGCATTTGAATTAAACGTAAGTTGTCACACCGCCGACGCCTAAAGGTCAAGGTCAGAACGAACACAACGTTCCCAAGGTCTTCTGCTATAATCCCAGTTAAAAATCCAATTTTCTCAATCCGTCAATATGATAATGCTATGACTAGAACATTTTGAGTCATGAATATATATTCCCCTTTCAAATCCACATCTCATCCAATTCTTTCTCAAGGGTTTCAGACTTGACACACATTATTATAACGGGAAAATGAATGCATTATAGATTCAACGACAATTCCAAGGCGAGGCCCGACGATAGAGTCTCGACAATGTCATTTCACTGAGAAATTGCACTTGAATGCAGATTGCACTTTTCTCTTTGCACTACAAAATTACAAAAGAGCGTCAGAGAATGGAATGTCTATATTTGCACTGGGCTAGACGTCGAATTTTAGAACTGAATTGTATATTGGAAAGTTAAAATTATAAATTTCGGTTCGATTCAGTTAGTGTCAAAATTCTATGATCGATGTGAAACAAATTTCATTTTTGAACGCTTCCAAAAACTTTTTGTAATTTATTTTTAGGCAATCTTTGTCCTCATGATTCTTGGTTGGATCTTTGTTCCCGTCTACATGGCTTCCAGTGTTTACACGATGCCTGAATACCTTCGGCTTCGATTTGGAGGACAAAGGATTCGTGTCTACCTGGCAGTATTGGCTCTCATCTTATACGTCTTTACCAAAATATCGGTGAGGGGGATGGGATAATAAGTAAATTTCGGCACGGACTTGGAAAACGTGGCAATGACATTGTACATGGTTTTTTTTTCAGGCGGATTTATACGCAGGGGCCCTTTTCATTCAACTTGCTCTTGGATTTAAAGGAGATGAAGGACTTTACATTTCTATTCTCATCATCCTTGCAATTGCAGCCGTTTTCACGATTGCTGGTGGATTAACTGCAGTCATTTGGACTGACTTTGTCCAAACTATTCTGATGCTCATTGGAGCCTTGATTCTCATGATATTGTGTAATTAAATTTAACTTATGAGACAATTACATTTCACATGCTAACAAAGGGTACCATTAATTTTACACGTGAAATCAGTAATCCTTGTGCATCATATTTCCCCATTGGGAAAATAAATGAAAACGAAACAATTGCAATATGGCAGAATTATGAGACCCAAGGGATTTGTCAATATACAATATGATTTTTGTCACCCTTTGTTTATTCATGCCCTGAACGCGTGTGGTGATTGTAGTGTCATTGCCAAGGACAAATGAGAATTTTTGCTTACTTTCTTTAGCCTTTAATGCTGTGGGTGGCTACGATGAATTGATCCGAAAATTCATGACTGAATCAAATCCATCACCCAATGCATCACTTTACGATGAAAATAATAACACTTGTGGCACAGTACCTGACGATGCAATGCATCTCTTTAGATCTATCGTCCCGGGTGAATCTGATCTTCCTTGGACTGGAGTCATTTTTGGAATGACCATTTCTTCAATTTGGTACTGGTGCTCGGATCAAGTAAGTTATATACAAAATATAATAAATTTTTGAGCATATTAAATCCAAAAAATTTGATTAGGTAATCGTTCAACGAGTTTTGGCATCTAAGAACATGGTGAATGCAAAAGGAGGAATTATTCTTGCCGGATTTCTTAAACTTTTGCCCATGTATTTGCTCGTTTTCCCTGGAATGGCAGCTCGGGTTTTATACACGGATCGAGTAGCTTGTGCCAATCCAGAAGTTTGTCAAGAAGTTTGTGGATCTAAAACTGGTTGTACAAACATTGCATACGCGGAACTTGTCATGAAACTGATGCCGATCGGTGAGAATTTCTTTCTTCTGCATCTCTTGAGCCCTTTTTGTTTGTTTGAGTGGAACTACTAATGGGAAAATCTTTTGCTTCATTGAGCTGAAAGAAATGGAAATACAATAACAATCATTTTGGAAGGAATTAGAGTGATCCTCAGAAATATTCCCACTCATTTGTTTGAGTGGAACTACTAATGGGAAAATCTTTTGCTTCATTGAGCTGAAAGAAATGGAAATACAATAACAATCATTTTGGAAGGAATTAGAGTGATCCTGGGAAATATTCCCTCTAGAAACTCCTTTGTTCAATTCCTTTCCTCGTGCACGTGCACAAGTTGTAATTGACAGCTCCTTGTCCTAGAAAATATAATTTCTAAAGGCTATATCAAATAAATGTAGAAATCTAGAAGAACTTTAGGAAATCCTTGAAACAATTAATTACAATCTCACTTTATAAAACTTTATACCTTAGAATTTGATTGAATAATCTTGATTTTGGATAGGATTGTCTGGAATGATGTTGGCCGTGATGATGGCTGCCCTGTTGAGTTCTCTCACTTCAATCTTTAACTCTAGCTCCACTATTTTCACAATTGACATTTGGACGCGGTTTCGAACAAAGGCATCTGACACGGAGCTATTGATTGTCGGAAGGTGAGGTTTTTTTATCATAATAGTTTACTTATCATCATCCAAACACTTCAAAAGCCAAAAGCCAAGCTCATCAATCACTCACTCCTCCATACGCTACCGACAACGCGGAGGGACCCTGACCTTGTCAACTCAACCCAAACGGATTAAATATAAGACTAAAAGTCAAAACTAAACTATAGGCTGATCCTAATATAAGTCTATACAAAATACATTTACGTTTATAAGAGAAATTTTAAGAAGGGTTACAAAATTCTAATTTCTTAATTAACACTTTTAAAATTCAGGTGTTCTGTACTTATTCTGACTGCAATTTCGGTAATTTGGGTCCCGGTACTCAAGGGTCTCCAGGCATCCCAACTATTTGTATATATCCAGTCAGTCTCAAACTATTTGTCGCCGCCAGTCACAGCCATTTTCATTTTGGCTCTTTTTGNCTCCAGGCATCCCAACTATTTGTATATATCCAGTCAGTCTCAAACTATTTGTCGCCGCCAGTCACAGCCATTTTCATTTTGGCTCTTTTTGTCCCAAGAACAAATGAATCGGTAATTCTAATCTTAAGGGTCCAAGGGTTTATGTGTGAAATACTTTTGGGTGATGGTAAAATGAATTTATTGCTTCGTGGGATTCCATTTTGGACGCTTTGGGTTGAAAAATGGGTATTTAGTCACAGACTAAAAAATGGTTGCGGTTAATTATTCTGCGCCTCTTTGGGAAATCTTTTACATGAAACATGTCTTAATTGTTCTCCAGGTTATTCGTCATATTTCTTGTAGGAGTGAGCATCATTTGGGTTCCTATTATCATCAATTTTCGGGAATCTGAACTCTTCAAATACATTCAAAGCATCACCTCCTACTTGTCCCCACCTGTGTGTGCTGTGTACATCTCAGCCATTTTTATAACTCGTGTTAATGAGCAGGTGTTTCCATTTGTAAATTCTCTCGTTCATTTTGTCATTAATTTTTCTTTGCATTTTTTCTAGAACATTATCATCAATTTTCGAGAATCTGAACTCTTCAAATACATTCAAAGCATCACCTCCTACTTGTCCCCACCTGTGTGTGCTGTATACATCTCAGCCATTTTTATAACTCGTGTTAATGAGCAGGTGTTTCCATTTGTAAATTCTCTCGTTCAGATTGTCATTAATTTTTCTTTGCATTTTTTCTAGAACATTACATTTTGTACGTAGCACTAAAGTGGCAAATGGCAAATACCGTCATGTCATGTGCCTCACCATTACAAATACTATTTGCCATTTGTTTGAACTGCTAGAGTAGAATGTTGTCGTCTTGTTGTATTTAACATGAATTACGTTGTAGACCGTTTCCAAGTGCTTGCTTAGTTACTTTCCCCACTTTCTCAAATAAACGCCCATTCGCAAATGAGGTAGTCTTGTCCTTGTCTTGTCAAAAACGACTCACTTGACTAGAGCAAAGTCAATTACTGTCATTCAGACTCTCATCAGGGGTTTAACCTTCTTTCACATATTTACTCACAACAAATGTACTACTCAACGCACGAGTTGAGCTCTTATGGTAATCTAATGTGTCTTTAATTTGAAGTAGCAAAATATTTACTTGTGTGTGGAGGTTGAACAATTTGGTAATTCTTGGCCAGACGAAAATTACAGTATTTTTTTTACAATGATTGAACATTAGTTCTCTTTTTATTCTTAACATGCTCCATCCACGTGATTTTTTTCAATCAAAGAAAACAAACTCAATTTTCTCTATATTTACATGTACTACGTGTTGGAATGAAAAAAAGAGAAAGGAGGTAATTCATTTTGAGAAACCTTAGGACAATTTCTTTTCTATTGTGTGTTTTGTTTTGCTTTTTCTATTTTTTTCTCTGATGTGTATGTTCAATTGCATAAGTTTATTCTAAGAATTCAGGTGCTAATTTAATTTGCTGAAACTAGGGCGCATTCTGGGGTCTTATGGTTGGACTTGGTTTGGGAATGATTCGTTTCGTTTTGGAATTTACTTACACAACACCTTCCTGTGGATCTGGTAAGTTGTCAAATAAAAATTGGGATCCAATTCAAGTGGATTTAAATCTTAGTTCTTGTGGATTTTATTTTACAGGTGAAATCGACATGAGACCCGATTTTATTAAAGTATTTGTTGGGGAGATCCATTATTTGCATTATGGATGTGGTCTATTTTTGGTCACTCTGGTCGTTACCTTGGCTGTGAGCGTGATGACGAAACCCATAGACCCTGAAAAGGTTAATTGGAATTTTTATTGCTGCTCGTTCTTCCTATTTTAAACGTGCGTTAGGTTATTCGGAAATACCACAAGCTTTGTATTCAAATAATTTTTATTTATAATTTATGCAAAGCTGATTTTAATTTGTATTATCATGATTTGTTGACTTGAGCGTTTGTTGCACTAGATTTGTAGTACCGTATATTTAGCCGAAGGCAAATTGTAATTCTTTTATTTAAAAATTTAAATACTTTTCAGTTACATCGTCTTACTTTCTGGACACGCCATAGCACCCAGGTTCGACTTCCAATTGATGACGAACAAAAACAAATAAATGCAGACAAGGATGATCGAGGAAATGAGAAATCAGGTGAAATAAAAAACGAAACTAATAATTCATTATTTGTTAAATGCCTTTGGCAGCTAATTCTAAAATTTTTATTCTAAATTTCAGATGAAGGAAATCAAAACACATTTAAAAAACTTATGAACTGTATTTGTGGGACAAGCGATATGGAGAAAGCACAGGCATTGGAAAATTTGGAACCCAGATTAACGCCAGAGGAAGAAGCAAAGGAAGCAGCCAAATTCTTGGAAGAAACTTGCTTCTGGAGAAGGTGAGTATTTAAGATTTTTAATTGTATTGAAAATTTAATTAATTATTTTTCTTAAATTTCAATTCCAGGTTTGTGAACAGTACGGCAATTCTACTCATGACTGTTGCCATTTTTGTGTGGGCGTTTTATGCCTAGTGTTATGTGAGTGCGATGACGGATATACATCAAACTAAAGCAGAAATCAAGATCAATGTACTATATTATGTTACTAAGTTTAAATTAATAGCCATGAATTTTGTACAAATTATTTTTAAGGAAGGAAAATCAATGCAATGTTGCGTTAGCAAAGTTGCCATTTTACCAACACAGTATCAAAATGTACTCCTTCTTCTAGTATTTTAATTTGAAGGGTTACATTAAAAACTAAACTAGGGTATTCAAAACTATTATGAATTTTAATTCACTATGTAGCATCTATAGCACGTATAGTTGTATTATATTGAAAAATGTACCTATTATAAAACACGGGTGCTAAAATCTAAAGCTGTGACCCAGAATGAATAAATCTGTCATTAATATGAGGCAAAAGGCAAACCTGAAAGAAAACTGAAGTACCTGTGCTACTAATTGTACTAATTTATGACTGACTACTACAAAAATCCTATCGCTTGGTTGAAGTCTAAAGTACACTTTAAGCATCAGATTTTTTTAAATTTATTATGTTATATGAGCATTGATCGACTATAAGTATTCTCTGAATCCCATAATTATTTAAAACCAGTTGTATCTACAGTATTTTAAGAAATAATGTTATATGAAAATAATGAAAAATAGAATGTCTGGAAAATAGCCACCCTGGCTAAGGTTAAAACATCTAATGATGTAAGTTTGAGTGTTTAGATGGCTAAGCAATTCCTTGTCTATAAATTTACGTAGAAGAAAAATAATAAACACAACTGAACGATTGACTTTGTATCTAAAATTTTGTTATTATTATTAACTATTTGACAATTTAATTTGGTGAACAAAATTTTTATTTAATTGTCTTGCCTCTGTTTTTGTTTTTCGTCCAGTCTTTCTTTTGCACTCGCACTAAGTTTATGTTCTTCATCCAGCCTCTCTTTAGCTCGATAGATTTTGGACTGAATATAAAATGAGCCACCTTTGGCCTTATCATTTAAATTAAACATTGTTTCATAGGACTTTTGGATTTCTTCTTGAGTAGACTCTGGTTTAACATTTAGGATTTGTCTAGCTTCTTCAACACTGAGTCCAAGTCTCATATTTTCTGCTGCAGTTCGACTATCTCCTCCACTTCCCCTTTGGGCACCTCTTCGACTAGCTGCTGCAGCTTGACTCGCCGTATATTCTTCTTTGAGGGCACGGGCAAAGGCTTTCCCAATCGCTTGACTTCCTAATATAACGATTTGAACAATGTACTTGGCCATTTCTCCTCCAAAGTGGTCCAGAGTCCAGCTCTAAACCAAGATCACCTTCTCCTAATATTCAAAAATAACAAATATATTAGTTTACTACATTTTTACTCTCATTACTTTAGCTCAAGTAAAAGAAACCGGCCAAAATAAATATTTTCATACTCTTATTTCTCGTTTTTGGCTTTACTCGTACTTACAATAAAACACGATCC
>WJEZ01002890.1:0-12146 GCA_009869925.1 Thalassaphorura encarpata
ATTTGGATGATTAAACATTCTCCTGTTAACCAGAAATTACTAATACTAATGTCTGTCTGATTTGATAGTTTCATACGCAGGTAGAAGGGGCCATGTTAGACTTAAATTGAGACTTTTTGTGTTTCTCGGTCCAATATTAAGCTGAGTGAATTGAAGTTTGTAGAATTACAATATTTGTCTTCAGAAAAATGATAGATGTAGATATTGTGCTTTGAAGCAATTCTCAATTCATCTTTAAGAAGTCTTAAATTCATAAATTATAGCTTTTCGTTAATTGATCAGTATTTTCAGAATGAAATTTGTGAATGATTTTAGGAACAAGGTTGTCCGGCTGTGACCGAATTTTTATTATCTGTTTTAATTCCTTAATTTGAGTGGACCGATTATGAAAGTCTAAAAATATATTCATATTATCGCACTTGACCCTTGCAGATTTACATATTGATACTTGAAACTAATAAGATGTACGATTGTGTCATCCGCATTCAAACACCTGGTTAGTGAGGTCTGGGGTGCACAATGCACTCCTACGACTTACTAGTGATCGTGCAAATCTCTTGTCCGGCAGATTTACCGCAGGCAGTAGGCCATTCAGTCAGAAAGACAGAGCTCAAAACCAGTCTTAGGGTACCGTTATTTTCTATTGCATTTTGTTCTGTTATACATCGTCAAGTCAAACTTACGGAATCTATCCTGTGCATATTATTTTCCCATTCATTTGATTCATCAAATTAAATCTTGCTTCAACAGACGAGAGATTCAATCCGCATATTTTTACTTTGTCTCGCTTGTGCAGACGTTTGTTGCCTACCCTTACAAATCTTGTTAACCTGTACTTGTGAATTTAATGGGCCACCTTTTAAAGAAACGGACAAACGAATGGTTCATCTTTCTTTACTTTCTCATGTGCTCGTTAAGAATTATTCTTTGGATAAGAAATACAAGAAATGATTCCTAATTCAATCAAAAATTAAAATTAAAAAGAGTCACCACAGTGACTTGTCGAGTTAAAATGAAGATCTGCTGCGGTGAATTTTATTATTTTACAATGAATTTTTATTGTATTGTTGAAACGATTTTTCCAGTTCCCCCACAACAATTATTGTGAACAGCTTTATTTATGTTACTTGCAAGGAGCCATGGTACGTCCATAGCAGTGTATTGGTTTGGCTGAGGGTTGAGTGGACATTGAATAGCCAGACTGCATGGATAGACGTAGAGAATGCTGGTTGTTATTCAATAAATTTTCCTAGGTCAAAGGCAAGCGATTTCTGCTCGTTAGTAAATAAAATGTCACTTCGACTTCGGTCGCAACTTAACATTAGGCAAATGGGCCATGAGCCCACCGCCCTGCTGGCACAACCATCCAAGCCAGCAAACTGCTATGGATGGAGCAACTCTGAGTTCAAAACTGATTATTTACAGAATTTTATTATTATTAACCACAATATAGAATACTAGCCGTCTAAACCAGCCCAAACGCTTGAACGCGGTTTGCTACTTCGCGCTCCTGTTGTGCCGATAACTTTCTTACGTTCGACCCATCCCTGCTATGTTTGGTTTTTAGGTCGACCAGCCCATGCCAAACAGTTTAACCTTGATTAGCATTATCGAGTTCGTTACTTCCGCTCATCTCAGCGTGCAGCGCGCGCATGAGATTGGATTTTAAATTTTTTTTTATATTTATCGTTAAAAAACCCACCTCCATCCATATCTGCAGGCCCAACCCTGCCTCACGTTGTAACGTTAACATATGAAAAGAAAATCGTTGTGAAAAAGAAAGGAAAAGAAAAAAATATAAAGAAGTCAAAATAATAAAATTAAAAACACTTTCGACATTTGCGAAAGTGCCTGGTTTTAAATTATCAGAAAGATCTGTACTAGGAAAAATATGCGTTTTTTGACGTACCGCACGTATGTGTGTTTAACCGTATTTGCTTGATTGAAGCTGCCTCAAGATTTTTAACATTAATTCTGCAACAATAATTGTGAGAATAGGAATGTTCTAATTCGTCATATGTCGAATAGGCAAACACCATGAAAATTAAAAAATCGAGAAAATTGACGTTTATCGCCATATCTCGAGAAAGGTTCGAATGAAGTGCAATGTAGTCGTCTGTATTTTGGCTCTGATTATTCGGTTTAGCTTTGTAAGTTTTGGAGAGGGCACAAACCTATAAGGTTTACATTCTTGTTGGCATGGGGCACTGTGAGAGTATGGCGAGTGTTTAATTCCGTGTTCAGTGGCCAGAACGCGTATCGTCCATCACCTTCCTAAAATCGATTCTCCACAAAATTAACGTGAAGACATTTTTTCAAGAACTTTATAAGGAATCCGAAATGCAATAAATTCCGTGATTATTGACATTGTTATAAACATAAATCAATATTATAAGCTAAGAAGGAAATACTTGATATGATTTATGCACCTCTGCCCCTGGAGATAAATTATTATGTTAAGGATTACTATTAAGTCAAGCTTACTGAATTACGGAAATTCTTCTGAAAAAGCCACTAAATTGTTTCTAGCATAATTTTTAGAGACGTTGAAATACTGATCTAAAGCACTTCGGGATCTTAAATAGGAATTGACATAATTACGTGTATGGTTATGCTACTATGGAATAAAACTGATTATTTGGTATTTTCAGAGAACTGGATGACAATGTTGGAAATCTGTAACGGTCTGTTATTTTTTGGGGTGTTTTTTATGATATCCCCAATCCAGTACAATAGCTGCTCAAGAAAGTAAGTAATAAAAGTTTTTTTGTAATGGATTGATGAATGAATGAATTATGAAACTTCGCCTAAGTTAGTAAGACTATCGTAATCTCAGGTTATGAACTGGGTGAAGTGGGTATTTCAATGAATTGCACGATATCCTATTTCCGCCTTCAAAAAAGTAATTTGAATTGTAGACACAATCTGACTATTTATTAACTTATTGTAAAATTGACCCTGGTATGGTCATTTCAGTTTCAAGAATCTCCTGAAGATTCTTAAAATTGCAGAAGGGTGACCATGTTTTTTAAAATTCATTTTACTTCTGGAATTCTTTCATGCCTGCTTAGTTTCATCAACACTGGCATTAATATTCTTAAATTAAACACGCCCTGTCGTGAGAAATGTTTGGAGAAGTGAATTTTAATGAGAAATTACTCAAACTTGGTGTAGAGACAGACTGGAACTTCTTCAAAGGCGCTTAAAGTTAGTGTAAGATCAAAATATCAACAATCAAAATGCCAAAAGGATTGCCACTCCGTAAATGAAGTACATTTAGTTAATCAATGTTCAATATTTTGAGAGTGTAGAATAAACTGTTGTAAACAAGGACAAAGTGAATGGTAATTCAAATTCAATTAGTCCTTATTAAGCGTCACAAATGGTTCCATTAAAAATTGTAATCGTAGAAAACGGTAATCGTAAAGGAGTCGTTTAAAACGAGCATTGGTGGACTGTGATCAGTGTAATCAAAATATGCGTTCAAGGGTTTGTGCAAATAGCGTAACTCCTGACTTTTCCTATTCTGGATACAAAAGTGTAGAATGGTTTATCTGTTGGTAACCTGATTGTCAAAAAGTACATGGCTTAAGGACTAATCATTGGGATATTGATCAGGGATAAATTGGATTAAATTTGAACTACTCCTTAGACTGGATGCGATTGGACTTTGTTTAAGTCAGCCAGTCAGTGTTAAAGTAGATTATGATCTCGATTCCAATTTCTTACAGTAATTGACATATGGAAGGAAAGAGGCCGAAAATTTTAAAAATAAAGATAAGGATAAGGAGGAGTGGAAGGAAAGAAAAGTCTTTTCTTGCACTGTTAATTGACATACCCATATGGGCGAACCAAGTTTGTGCAGGGAGAGAAGGGAACTACCCATTTGGCCTGGGAATGGTGCCCAGAGGGGAAGGGAAAAACCCCCGAAGGGTAAAAAAACCCCCCATAGAACCAATCTCTCCCCTGCCAGGCCGGGAATCGAACCCACAACAGCGAAGTGGCAGGGAAGCCCTTAAACCACTATGCTGCGACGGCCTGGCTAAATTTTAAAAATAAAAAGCGCAAATGCCACTGTTTTACCGTGAACTTTGAAACAATGGCACTTATCTAAATCGACTAAATGGCATTCCTTTTACGTATTTCTTCCTGACTTAAGTATCAGAAAAATGTATAGATTTTGAAATACTTTGATATACCTAAAAATACTGTTGTTTAACTATCCGTTTAATTTAAAATAACAATTTTATGCATAGATGAGCACTAAAACATGAACATATCATTGAAATGCATACCTAATAGTGTAATTCAAAACAGCAGTACTGCCAAGAAATAACCTCATGTACAAACTTTGTGCAATCAAAGTGCTCCAGTTTCCACATATGAATGCCATGGGAATTTTCTTAAAATAATGCAAAAGCTTAGATATGTTTACGCTGGTGGCATGTTATTTCATACGGTTCACAATTAAATTTTACTTTCTACATATGATTGAGAGAAATTAGGACATTGACAGAATTCACAAAGGGACGGACTGTATGCATGTTTAATAAAAATATGAGTGGTTTATAAAGCACAGGTTCGCATTCGGCTTAAGTTTCCCTTTTCCACATCAAACACAACGAACTCAAGGGTCCAGTTTCTGAATATTATACAAAAAGTAGTTAAAAGTACGATGTAAGAATAAGTGTAATCACATTACTCTCGTCATATTAATTTTAACGTGTTAGTCCGGTTCCGTCCTTCAACTTAATATTCTTGCTCACACAAATATGCGATATTTACGAATACTTTTCTGTGAGCATTGACCTCATTGTTTTATTTACTTCGATTCGATTTTGACAAAAACGGAATAAAGTTAATTGAATAATTCTACTGAAGAGAACGTACAGAATAAAACGTACATGAGTAAGGGAAAGGATAGTACAAAGGTTCATCTATTCATGCAATCCAAGTAATTCTAATTCCACACAAAAGAACGGAACAATAGTGGTAAATAAAGTGGAAATGACTTCCTCTACAACAGGGAACTTCCCAAAATACCGGAAACTGGTTTCCTGTAAAAACTCTGTTATTTTACTCAGGATTACTGATAGGTTATGCTACTCAAACGCAACTTTTTAATATCGGAAAGAGGCACCTAACCTATCATATCTCAAGATTACGTCTAAATAAATCAAACTATGGTCCAACCATCTAAGCGAACACTCATTTCAAAAACAAAAACGAAAAATATTGCCGTTTGCTATCACTTTCCCATGAATACCTTGTTTGTTGTGTGAAATGTTGAAATAACTAGGCACCAGATGTTTTCAGGGCTCAGTTCTACATTTTATCTCTAATCATTTTTTCGCTTTTTAACTATCAATAAATATTTTATTTAAGGCTTTAAGACTTCGAACATTGTCGTAATTAAAAGGCAGTGTTCCGATTGACGTGACGTGTGACGTGAGACGATACATTCATATCCATATGATATAGACTATGGAACATTCTTTTAGGAATCAAATTGACACTCGTGTCTTCATCTGGATTATACAAATTGTAAAAAAATTACACAACCCAGTAGTCGTTGAATGCAGATAGTCAGACGAGAGACGAATATGGAACACAATTTTGATGTTTATTAGCTCAAGATCTTAAGCCTTACCATTACAAGGATCTCTTTAACTTTTGTGTCAAGGAGTTAAATTGTTTGGTTCCCTTATGTAGCAGGCTTGATTAAATTTAGAAGTACCTGGAATTTTAATATTCAGCAATCTGGATGATTAAATAAAGTACATATTTCCAGTCAATGTCAATAATACTATGGGGTTACTTACTGGTTTTTATTATATTGTGGACGTTGAACGTACACTACGCGTTAACAATTTATTAATCCTGACAGGATTGATCTAATAAAAAAGCTACCATCTATTTATCTATCGCGGGCTACACTCTCTGGCTTGTTGACGATACGGAAACTAAATGTTCTCTTTACATTTGTTTTTCAGACCTGTGCAGGGTACAAAATGGATTGTCAAGTGTTATTGTTGACATTGCAGAAAGTATTGAAACTCGTGAGTATCTTCATCATACAATAAAAATTACCCTTATTAAATTGGTAGAGCAAAAGGAAAATTCGGCAATATTTTTCAGAGTTGGACCAGCAGACAACTCCCAAAGAGTTACCAATTACAGGGAATCAAAGTCAAATTAGTCTGACCCTGGTATACCCTCCTGATGAGAGTCAGCGATATTTTCGATTAGATGGAAAGCGTCTACAATTGACTCAACCCTTGGATCGTGATCAATATGACATATCTTCCATTGTTTTTCAGGTATTCAAACTCCAGCAACTAGAACAAATTTCAGAAAAAGCAATGCTAAGGTTAAATGTTAAATTACACTTGCATATCGTAGGTTGTGTGCTCTGTGAAGTTAACAAAGGAAAAGCGAACCATACCAGTCATTGTGAGAGTTTCGGATCGGTAATACCGGAACAATTATTTATTTAGAATATTAAAATTATCTGAATATTATTAATACATTCGTATAATTCCTAGAAACGATAATGCTCCAATTTTTATCGGTGAACCATATGAAGTCAACATTCCCGAAGTAAGTCTAAAATTTACACGAGTCAGCGACTTATAATCACTTTACTCTTTATTGCAGAACAAATTTTTATGCACACTATTTCGATGTGAGGATGTATCTGTAATTATATTTTTTATTAAAAATAGCTGGCTACTGTTGGTACCACCGTATTCCGAGGCATAAGAGCGCACGACGCAGATTCTGGTGTGAATGGTTTAATAGAATACTTTGTAATTGATTCGGATGAAGAAAAAGCCGAAGAAAATGGAATGGGTTTTTTCAATATTAAATACCCTCACCAAGGAATTGTGACATTAAATCGAACATTAGATTTCGAGAAGAGTGAAAGATATTACGTCACCATTTTAGCCACGGTTTGTAATACTCAAGATTTTTAGTATTCACCTTGACACAATCTAATAAGTGTGATTTCAGGACCGAGCGTTTGACCCTAAACTGAGGAGAACAGCTACAACAACCTTGACTGTTAATGTCCTAGACAATGTAATTGAAACCTTAAGCTTAGTTTGTTTACCCCTACATCGCTTAGTATTAAATATGATTTATTCACAGGATGACCAAGGTCCAGCCTTTGTTCAGAAGAATTGTGTGTCGCACGAAGAGTATTGCCTCAACGCGGAATATAAAGCTACGGTAAATTAACTTTCGACAATTTCCAGGTGGTGTGCTAATTTTCATGCATTATGTAGATGACACGAGGTGTTCATTCTGGAGTTCTTGATATTCTTCCTGAGAATATAGTTGCCGTTGACAAAGATTCTCTCAATACCCCAATCCACTATTCGTTTGTTACTGGTTCACCACCATCGTATTTAGATTATTTTGTTATTGACTCCCAAACTGGAATAGTTCGGCAAATAAGAACAATCGAAAACGAGGATGAGACAAGATTTGATATAATTATCAAGGTATTTCAATTTCCATTTCCCCACTAAAATATTTTTGTGTATTCTTGTCGCAGCCAAATATAATTGTTTACCTTTATAAATGTAAGGCAACTGAGGTTTCTGAGTCAAACAAATTTGCCACTGCTAAGCTCACGGTAACAGTTAAGCCAGTCGATAATCATCCCCCAGTACTTCATTCAACAAGTCTAATGGGATATGTGGAAGAAAATATGCCAATCGGTACAACCGTCCTATCTATTGCAGATAATCAACCAATTCGGCTTAGCGTGTCGGACTTAGACCTGGTAAAGTTAATCTATGAAAATTAATATTGGTTCTTTTCTTGAGCGTTTTAAGTTAATTTCTATTGCTCCTTACAAGGCTGCTAATGATCCAAAATCACATTATAAATTTGACTTGACCACATCTGCGTTTCGAGTGAACGAGGAAATGTATCTCGTAGTTGGTCAGGAGCATCTGGATAGAGATCCGCCACACCCAAATGAACTTCACTTTCAGGTATTTTTACGTTTTCACATTTTCTTCTATTATTTAACCAGTATGATAGGTTTATTTAACTTTTAATAAGGGATAGTGCTTGAGACTCCAAAAATGAGCGAAAACATGGAAAGTGTTTTTTTTTAAATTACACCTTTTGTTCCTTTCAATAAATTTGTCATTACTTCTTTGTTGCCCTTCACTCTCACCACCAAAAACGCAATACTAATATTTCAGAAGTTAAAATATTCAAATGCAATAAAGCGAACTGATTGCCATTAGTCTAAACATTCTCTTCTACGTTTTCTCATTCTAAGTTAAAGCATGTCATTCAGTAGTACGTCTGAAATGTGTCACTGCAAAAATTCATTTATGTTAACTAAATTTATCAAAATAATTTAACAGATTATTGCCAGAGAAATTGGGGATGTTGATCTTGCATCAAGTTCTCCGCTAATCTTAACAGTGCGTCTGTTGGATATCAATGGTAATTATAATATTGATTAGACATGATTTAATTCCTTCCTTCTCATTGTAATTTTATTTGCACTATTTTTCAAACAGATAATGCACCTGTAATACCACATATAGCCCCTGTTGTCATACCTGGAGGAGATGGAAGGCGACCTGTCGTAAAAGTTAGTATTTTTCATCATTCATTTTTAGTTCGAATACAATTTAAATAGCGGAACGAAGGCTACCCCCTAAATAATGATCATATTGTTTAAGGACATTTGACGACCTTATTAAGTTACAATATTTTTTAGTTCCACTGGTTTAACTATGCCACTCGCTTCCGGCATCCTTGAACTAGTCACAACCAAACCTTTACTTTTCATTTGGAATAATATCGAGTGCGGAAAGCATCGTGGCCATTTGACTGTAATGTACTACTTTTAAAACTGAAACAATACTCCTTTTAACTGAATGCTGGATACAATTTCCATGAACATCAGTCATGGAATTCTAGATATTAATCTACAGCATCCTCACCTAATACGAATGCTACATTATTAAAGCATACGAAAGTAAAATGCAAACGAGGCTAGCGTACGGAGGCCCAAATCCTTATAAAAACTTATGTTTGTTAACTTTATACAAGGTTGAAGCGATGGATCTGGATGATGGGATCAATGGGAAAATTCATTATAGTCTTCATCACATCTCAAATAAGGGGAAGGACAAATTCATCATCAACAAATCTAGTGGGCTGATTGAGTCCATTGGAAATCTTCATTCTGGAGAACAATACAGCCTGACTGTCCAGGTGATTTCATAAAGAACATTTTAAAATTTTAGGGGTTAAATTTGAGTTCCTTGCAAGTAATCTTTGCATCTATGTAAATGATCAATTTTTAGGCAACAGACGGTGGAGGTCGATCATCCCAAAGCATTGTAGAAGTTAACGTTGTGAACGGGCCGAATCTGAAGCCTCCGACGTTTCCACAACTTTCGTACGATGTTGGAGTCAGTGAAGGTGCCTCTATCGGAGCAGAAGTTATTACTTTACAGGTTAACACATCTTTAATTAGAATTCACCGAGCTTTACGCAAGAATTCTAGACTGGGTAACAAACACTTATCAATTAAACAGGCCAATGATCCTGAAAAGAAACCGACTACTTATGGAATCATTAGCGGAAATGAGTTAAATCATTTTACGATTGGGAAAAATACAGGAACGCTAGCTGTCAATGGACAATTAGATCGTGAAGATTTGAGTCGCTATTCCCTGGTAAGTAATGTATTAATTTAATGGCATTTTGTTAAAACTGTTCCTAATAATTTCAATAATTATTGCACAGGTTATTAAAGCTGAAGATGAAGGTGGTCTTTTCTCAGTGACGAATGTGAATATAAAGGTGCTAGACATGTAAGTACCAGTTTTAGTTTGTAACTAGGATCGAAGACAAACATTTATGCCAATGTCTTTAATTGAATGATTCAGAAACGATCGTAATCCTATATTTACAAATGCATCAAACTATATGTTTCACGCTAAAGAAGGAATAGCCGGGCTACGTGTAGGAAAAGTTCAAGCTTCGGATGAGGACGACGCAGAAAATGGAAAAATACGATACGAGACTCCAGAAGACTCGCCTTTCAAAGTTGATTCTGAGACGGGTGAAATTTTCACTAAGGTTGCTTTGGACTACGAAAAGCAGAGTTCGTACGTGATTGTGGTTACTGCCAAAGATCTTGGCAAAGAATCCAGAATTGCAACGGCTACATTAACAGTTGCAGTTGATGACTCCGAAGATGAAAAACCAGTATTCAATAGATTTACATATGAGGTTACCGTGGAAGAAAACTCCCTGAATATGAAAATTGCAAGAGTAGAGGTTAGCTTCTGGACTTTTGGATTCAACCCAATTCAATTGTTGCTCATATTAAAACTTTTAACTAGGCAATGGACCCGGACACGACGAAGCATATTACATATTATATTAAACAAGGTCCTTACGACAAATTTGGAATTGACCCTATCACTGGGGAGATATATACAACTCATGGACTTGACTACGAAGAAGCCAATAGGCATATTCTCATAATAGGGACGGAAGAAAATGACAGTGGAAATTTAGGATCGACCACAACAGTAATTATCAATGTAAGTGGACAAGAGTGAGTTTTGTCTTCTTTTGTCACTATGATGATTAATGATTCTGAAGTTTAACTACATGAGTAATTTTTACACAATTCTATAGATGACGTTCCACCAATTTTTAACGTCGTTCCACGTCCTATTCGGTTAGAGGATACTGCTCACATTGGCATGGTCGTTACCAAGCTGGAAGCAACGGTTAGCTCGTTATTCATAAAAATTTGACTGAAATATAACTGGACAAATTAATTAGACGTATTTCTAATAGGATTCCGATGGAACTTCGCCCGGAAATAAGGTCAGTGAATTAGTTGGGTTTATCCTCGCGATTGGTCCTATATTTCTTCGCAGAAGTTTTGTCGAAGCGAATTAAAATTTCACAAATGAATTTCCAAAAATTTATTTTAAATTTATTATCTTTTGTACATTCGCAATGGGTTCTGCTGCAATCGCACAAGTACCAAAGGTAGTTTAAACACCAAAATCATTTGCTGTATATAGGTAAAATATGACATGGTCGGACGTGGAAAGGCGTCCAGATATTTTGATGTCGATCATGACACTGGAGTCGTTTTCATTAAGGAACGATTTACGAAAGGAATTGGCTGAAGAGTATCAGGTAAGTGTGAATTGTACATGGTGTCTTTCATGTTACGGACTGTCTTATTGGACTTACGTAGCTGGATATACGAGCCTATGATTTGGGAGAACCACAACTGTCTACAGTAGCAAGTGTAAAAGTTTACATCGATCATGTCGCAACTGTTCCACCAGACGTTGGCGTTGGATTTGCTGATATAGATTATACCGTCGAACTACCAGAAAGTTCTTTGTCTGGTCAAATTATAAAAGTTCTCACCGTTGTTAACAAATTAAGTGATACTATCCCGATTGCATGCGAAATTATAAATGGAAATAAGAATCGTAAGTAGTATTTCAGCAAAATAATACAATTTGTCTATCCTAACATTAAAATTCTTCGTATTTTGCACTTACAACAGAATTATTTGAAGTCAAAGTTACAAAGGAGAAAAACTGTGTTCTAAGCTTGGCTGCTGGAAACTTGGACTACGAAGTAGCTCCAGTGTACACTTTACAAATTAAACTCAATACGTTACCTGGTGTGATCAGTAAAAAGAGGTCCGTCACAACGGTAGGTTATTAGGAACGATAGATCTCAAATTCATCTCATTAATATCATTTGACTCACAGTTATTTACTCTTTCAGGTGACTGTGAAAGTACTAGACGGTGAGTGGTTATCTATTATTACTAGATAAATTTTTTTGACATTTTGTTAGAACTAAAACTTCAAAACGCTCATACTTAAACCTTGGTCTGCGTGAATATTAATTTAACTTTAATTTATGGCAATGAACGGATTCGCTTCTTCTGGACTAAACAGTTAACGACAATTCACCTGCGTTCCTTTTTCCATCAACTCACATTCTGACTCCAGTGAATAAATTGTACGCTGCAATCCCAGAAGGAGCCCAAATTGCAACTCCAATTACTCAGATTCAGGTCAGTAAATACTAATTTAGTCAACTTTTGTTCC
>WJEZ01002891.1:0-12145 GCA_009869925.1 Thalassaphorura encarpata
AATGTATGTTAAGGTAAAAGTTAAAAATATTTTATTGTATTTAGATGTGAGAACGTAATTTTAGTCAGTCTCTTGTCGGAAGTTGAACAAGTAAGACGTTCGTAAATTTTCTTCCGATTTCGGCCTTGTGGTATTTTTAAGAAATAAGTTGTGCGCTTAAATCAGATATTGTTAAAGTTAACTCTTGTGTTGAGTGCAAAGTCATCGAAAGCTAGCATTGCCTTATAGAGTTAGCCGTCGTCATATCCTGTGTTGCCTGTTAAGAATCCAAGAAGCAGACCCTTTCTGGGGTTAGTTGGAATAGACGAGCAGTTCTGATATCAGTGATTCCGAACATTAGAATTTACGACCCTAGTGAGATAAATTCATCGGTTCGGTGAATTCAACTGGTTGCAGCGTGGGTTGCATGCTCATCTGAGATATCGAAGACAGTTGGATTGATTTCATGCCCAATTACTCTTGCTTCCAAATTTAACTTTAGAAGATCTTCCAATTACCACTTCGAAGGGAAATATCAGCTTTTCATCTGGATTTGCCCTGATTGAAAGTTTATTTGTCACATTGCTAAAAGAATTTATTGAAGTGAAGTTGAGACATCCAAAATGCTTATTCACTCTGGCTCAGCAAAGCCATTCGTAAGTATTGAGTGAGACTTTTTGATTGTTCTTCATATCTCCACACCGTCATTGACGCTTCATAATTGTTTAACGTTATGTAACTTTAGATAGCTATTAGAAGCGAACTTCTTGTGTATTAGTACCAACGAAAGTGAATATACTTGATATGTGGGAATCAAGTTTTCACTCGCGAAATAAAACATTTTTACAATTTTTACATTTTTTATAGCTATAGATGTGATGTTATAAAATAAAATTTACGGACTATTATCGAACGGGCCGGCATTCACATGACCAATTTCTATGCTACTTTATTGCTCTACACGATTAGGTTAAGACGAGAAATTTGTTAAAAATATTTTTAGAATACATTTTTGTAAGAAGGGAGGTTCTATGTCGTAACCAATAAATTTATGACATTGCTAATGACAACATCATTCATGATTGTAAGGAAGGTCAAGCATGTTGTTTTTCCAAACGGCCCTAATGGCGTTTCAAGTGGAGGACAAGATTGTAAAAATCGTATGCTATAAATATTCTTAGATCTTCTGTAGCTATTTTGGACACATAATCTGGAACTTTGACCAACTTGATCGCACATAGTAAAGTAGTAAGCAAAAGAAAGATAATTTACAATAATGCAACTCAAGCAACACATCATGAGAGGATTAATTTTTGAATACAATCCAATCACCGAGTACAGTGTTGTTGTCAACGCTGTAACTGCAATTATTATGCAGTAAATGACAGTCGAATATACTGTTTCCCGGAAAATCATGTTGTGTTGATATTGGTGAATTCTATAGCACAGACGAACACGTTTTTCCCTTTTCGTTGTTCGATTCGCATCATCCCTTTTAAATATTAAAATATTTACAGAAGGCAGCATAGAATAAAGATGATGATAAACTTACGTAGATATGTAATCCATCCATTTCTTGGTATAGTCCAAATGGCACAAAACATAGAATATTATTGTCATTACGGTTTGAGCTACTGCTGCGGCAGTAAGGATTATAACTGCAGCAAATACCAACAGCAAATATGGTATGTAATCGTCCATGACAATGAATACTAGCAAAAATCCAACCCGACGTCGGACGAGAATAAATACACTTGGACCTATTCCCAACGTTATCAAAGGACCTGACCATTTGAACAAAGTTCCAATGAGATCCAGAACGAGATTTCTTGGTACGTTGTCGTTACCCAATTTGAAAAACGTTCCTTAGATAATAAAACAAACATACGAGATAAATATTTAGCGTATGTACTTACATATTATATAGAGCAATTAAACTCACGACTTGTTGTGTCCACTTGTAAGGCTCTATTAAACGCTCCTTAAATAATAAAACAAACATACGAGACAAAAATATTTAACGTATGTACTTACATATTATATAGAGCAATTAAACTCACGACTTGTTGTGTCCACTTGTAAGGCTCTATTCAAGGCCAATCGGAGCTCGTCATGTGATGTGTGATAAAGCAACAGGATTACGAATGAAAATGAGATTAAACTAACAAGAGTTATTCCAAGAAGAATTTCCCAAACTTTCATATCAACAAAAAGCATTGGAAGAACAAAACTAGTGATCAAAGAAAACGTAGAGCACTATGTAAAATATTGTGGTAACTTTATGTGTTAAAAACTTTGAAATGGTTGATTCTCTTTTCAAAATTACCCTGTCTTTTAATTCCCAAGGCATTGTTCCAAGATAGTAACCGCATTTGAACCCAAATGCTAATTTTGAACAAGAAGATTGAGAAATCATTTTGAATCCGTTGACACTGTAACAGTTTCCTTGTCCTTACAGGATGAATCGGTAACTGTCAGCTACAGTTGATTAATGATGTCTTACCGTTGTTTTTTAATACTAATTTATTGATATTGGCTCTCAAAGACTTTGCGCTTAATTCACTTTTCGTGTTTTTTGTTTCTTTCGTTAAAACACTATTGTATACCAAAATAGTGCCTAAGTGGCAATTTTTAGTTTAATCATGAGCATGCACTTAAACTTCCTTAAGGTAAAAGACTCCTAACTACTACACTTTTCGCATAATAAAATATGGCAAGTTCTAATCGATTGATACCGTTGTTCAAGTCTCAAGTTAACACGCAAACCAAAAGAAAGTTCAAGGAGTAACTTAAACTTAAAATCAAATTTATATAGTGTCCGTATAATACCAACTACCGTAAAAGTTCAATTAAACGACGGGACGTTTGTACAAATTTGCCTCTCCAATTCGACTGGGTGCTTATTCGATATTCGGCCGTTATTTGAGATCGGCGTCTAATTCAATATTAGAAAATGACGGAGGATTAAGTAAACTGAAGGAATTACATTAACTCGGTAGTACTGCAGGCGCATTGAAATAAATTCTGTACAAGAATTATTAGCACCGTCTCTGTTGTCAATACTATTTTACTAGCTTCTATCAATTTTGTTAAGTGTGCACTGTATGGTTTTCTACACGAATTCTATTAATTTCAATGCTTGGATTCTCTTTTCGTCAGGGTTTGACTTAATGATTTTATGTAACTGAAACCGATATTTAATTATTCCTATACCTTTTTAACCCGGCGTTTATTTAAAGCCCAATTTTTAAACAAATTTTTACAATAAGCTTATATAATAATTCAAATATTAAACAAAACATGATAATGTATTATTGGCGCTGAAAACTCAAGTTTTTGCTCCAAGTTTTATAATTAATAATTTTATTGATTCACGACTATACAGTTTTAAAAAATGTTAAAATAATAATTATGACGGTTTGAGTTACAGCTTTGCCCAATATTTGAATGTCCGTTTTTTTAATTTTCATTAAAATATACATCATTACACTAGTGCTTTATAATATATGACCTTTTGTCATTTTTACTTGTTTTCAGTATCCTTCCATCGCTGCATCACAAGTATATCAAGTGACATTTTGAAACACATGACAATAGTAAGGTATCAAATATGCGGTAGGTTGGTTTTTGCGATTTGCTCTAATATTCTTGCTATTGAAGTCGAAGCGAAAGTGTTTGTGTCCTATAGTAATTATTAAGCAGGTAAAGTGGTTCACAGCACAGGTCTTTTAGCTTTATTTGTGACTTCACAAGTTCACTGTGGCGTGGCTTGTAGGGTTGCTTAGATATTTATAAATTTATGCATTCTGTCAAGGCGTTCGTTTTCAAGTCAACTAATTGATTAAATTGAAATTTTTTTAGTATTCAACCTACTTTACCAGGTTCGGTTCGGTATAAATAGAGTGACAGGCTCGGGTTTAAATTTAAAATACAGGTTCTATCATCTACTATTTTGAGCCAACAAGAAAATCATTAGAACATTAAGCTAATCGAATTCCTTGCGTCCGTTCCCAAGATTTGTCATATTGACATGTTTCTTTCTCGTAACAAGATAAACATATGGAAAAGCTATATTTCTTTAGAGTTTTACATGTAATCTTTTTTCCTGTTAGGCTCATTCAAACTGCTATTAATCCGACTGAAGATTTTGTAGAATTTCATTTTTCATTTCACATGACTTCAATGTCCTGAGCCTCTTTTGCCATGGCAGAAGAAATTTTTTAGCCAATCAGAGATCATTTGCTGTTGTTTTCAAGGACATATTTTCTCACGAAGGTCAATCTGCTGATGGTAATAATGACAAAGATAAAGAAGACTAGGGAAACCATTTTCGCTCTAATTGGGCAAACATGACCACAAAGAAATTCTTCACGCTTTTCAAGTCGAAAAAGTTTTTTGGTATTTGCCATTTATTTGAACGATCCAATTCAATTGTCGCGTTCATTGTTGCCAGAAAATTAGCAGACTTGCAAATCGCAGCTCTGCGATTCTTCTGCTGTTCAATTACATTTTTTTAGCGTATATTCCGGTGAAACTTTCTATCTTCACAGTGATCTTGTACTTGAACTAAAATGTGCTTCGAATTACGACAGACATATGCAAATCATCAGGTCAGCAAGCGATATGTTTAATTGGGCTACTTGAGAGTTGAGACTTCAATACTTAAGAATTTTCAGTAAAATGAATTGTTTCTAGACAAAGGAGAAAGAATTTATATGACACAGATACCTACAAAATCAATGATGAAGACAACCTTGACTATCAAGCTACTCAAGTTGAGTTGTGCATATAGAATTTTCAAAGCAAAACTCTGCACACTGTAATTAAAACTCATTTGAATTTTTTATGGAATCCGGAATATTTCAGAGGAACTTTTAGTCATTGAAACTTTGATTGCAGTATTTGTCTTGGATGCCAAACTCATCCACGCCATCGTAAGCGAAAAAGCTTTTGATGTCCCAAGTTAACACGAGGGATACAAAAATAAACTTCTTACTTTATCAAAACACTTAGAAATTGTCAATCAAAGAAGACAGATATATTTGCGATTCAGAAGCATATCAGTTCAAAATATTGCCTTGGCATACAAGTGAGAAGATTTTACTTAATTATTAGCAACAACTAAAAATTCAAAACCTAAATTTGATAATTTCAGCGTTCAAGAATTCACAATGCTTCTTATCACTTTTCACAACTGCACAAACTTTTGACCTACCAGATGAAACTTTGTAGGTTATAGCTTCTATTTCAAATTTCAAATCTTCATTTAAACGTTAGGAGTGCATCAATCGTATAATCAACAATTGCCCTATAAGCTACGAGTCGAGAAGTCACATCCAAATATCTCATAGATCCAATTTTTATTCGAATGTCACTCAGAGCTTTCAATTCCAATTGTTGTGCTTTGCCTAATTTGGTAAGACGATATTTTGTTCTGTTTTTTCTGAGAGCTAGTGCTCGCCGGGACACACCCATGATACTTCCACCGATTCCAAATTCAATACTAAGAAATCCAATTATCATAATCCCAATTATTCCGCGCGCTAATTTTGAAGCAATGTCAGCTTCTTGCGTAATCGTAATGTAATTTGTAAATACGACTAGTGTTATCAGAGATCCAATGTGGAATGGCATAATAAATGTTTGGAAACATTGGTTTACTTGGAGTGCAAGGACCTGGATAGATTTATAATGGCGGATCCAATTTTTATGGCTGTCAAAGTAGGAATTAGCGTTTGGCATTCTGAAATGAATTACAATTCAAATGTTATACAAAAAGCAAATGAATCAGTTATGTGCTTACATTAGCTCAGATTGCATTTCCAAAACTAGAAGAAAGGCTGGAATGGCGAATGCAACGTAAATATATACAGCAACAGTCTGCTCAGCAATACCAGCAAGTTGAAGAATGGAGAATATAATAGTTTTTAGCATTGGTCCCACATGTGTCCATCTCCCTTTTTCTTGGCTTTGTTCAAACTTACAAACATGAATATACGCCCCATCGAATTGTGTTTCACAGTCAGCGATATAACCTATCATAACCATCGGTTGTATGATGGACAAACCAACAAAAAATATTTTCATGAGTTTTCCATAGAATAGCTTTCCGGGAATTTTAGTCAGATCTAAAAAAAATTACATTTTTAACTTTTATTTGCATAATTGAAAACTGCACAAAGTACTTACCTTGGAAACGATCATAGTAAATATTTATTATATTTATCAATGCGCTAATGTCAGGACTTTTCCAAAATGCAAATAAATGAAGACCTCCTGTGAATAAGAAGAATATTGATGAATACGCCAAAAGAAGACCATGAGAACTTGTCCAACTCAATTCCCCAGTGTAAACGGCTCTGCAGAAGCTATAAGCTATCAAAGTTTTACGCACAAGAACTAAAGAGAGGACGAATGTATAAACATAATGTCTGTAAGCAGAGGTCACTGGATGAACCATCATATTGATTGGGTCAACATAAACTGGCAGAAGTGCTAAATGATATGCATAATTTATAAACAGACGTTGCGCCTCCTGAATCTCACGAACGGCGGGACTTTTCGATGTTGGAAACAAATTTTTTGTATGTGAATCTTTTTGAATAATCATGACTTAACAGAAAAAATAACTTTAAAAGCTGCTAAAATTTAGTATGGTAATAGCTCGTTCCAAAGTATAAAGAGGAAAGTGGCTCCTTAGGTGGAAAAGTATACTGAAATGTGAAAAGAAAAGAGTAAAGCTAACGAAACATTCACGACTTTTATATCCGTTTACATTAAAAATTTAAGAAAGACGACGAAGAAATAAAACACGCAAAATGACTCGCTACGCCCTACTGTAGATCTATTTGCTTCTTGAAGCAATTAAATAAGCAATTTGGAGTGTCCCGTCAACTCATACAGTTTTCATGAAGAACAATCTTCACATAAGCTCGTCTTTACTTGACGTAAGAGGAAGTAAAGTTAGACATGCAAAGTTAAAAAATTAATATTGTTAATTTTTTTAGAGATATTACATTTAGCAATTTATATCGCATTTAGTCCTGACTTGGCCTTCGTGTCTATTCGCGTCACCGAATATCTACTTACCTGGGAACTATATTTAGTTCAAGTTGAAAAAAAGTCTTGAGAAGCAAACCGTGGAAAATGCAAAAAAGCGATAACAAATGTGTGATTTAATCTTGTACTTTTCATAAATATAATAGCACTTGAATACTACAAATTTACCTTTTATTCTTCATTTGTCCATGACAGGAGAAAGTCCAATGTCACTTAAAATGAATTGATAATTATAAATTAGACTGGCATGGCAAAATTACTGTCCTTACCAGGTACATAACAGAGAGAATAATTATTAATTGTTAATGTGAAATACGTGGATTTTCAATCATATAGCGTTAGAATTTTTACTTGTACACAACTTCATGACATGCCAGATAATATTAATGTGTTTTTAACTTTTATCCTATAATGGTTTCATGTTCTTGGAACGTCCGTCTAATTATTGGATTTTAAGCTAATTTGATTATCCTGGGAGAAAAATTCCATGTCTTTGACAATCACCCTGTCCATTAAATGGAAAGCAAATCCAATGACCACCACCATAACGACAGTTCCCAGCCATCTTAGCATGATTTGCACAATGGCAGTGTCCTCCATTTTCACCACCACATTGACAATTGCATCCACCCCAAGCAGTGTGATGTGGATCCATTGCGTCCGTAGTCATACCAAGTACAATCAAGAGAAATCCAAAAATGACAATGTACTTCATCATGAACAAATTCTAGTACGAAATTATGAAATATATTGTTAATTACTTGAAAATCGCTGAGCATTTTTAATTAAATTGAAAATTTCGATCAAAACAACTCACCGATAATTCACAAAGTTTGAATAAAACTAGTAACTTTTCTTACATTTATTTCGCCTGTGCTGTTCCGCCTGTCGAGTCCTAGTTAGTGAATAACTTCGCGTCATAGAACACAAGTGTTATACTGAATAGATTACCCGTTAAAACCTTTGCTAGCTCAGGAAACCAAATTCCGGTGCAAATTTGAAGAAATGCCTTTTTATCTCAAAAACAGGAATACTACTACTATGAGTGAAAAAGCATGCTGATAAAGAAAATGAAAAGGAAAACCTTTCCATACTTTCAGAGCTTCATGATAAGTAAAGCTTGGTTGCGGTATCCGTTAAAATAAACTATTAATATTCACATGCCATCATACTAAAATGAAGGAAAAATCGAACTTATTCTTGACACGCCGGGCGTGGTTTCTTCAAGAAAAGTTGGAGTTATAACTCAAAATAGTATGTAAAAATGGCCAGGTTGAACTGTACTTAAATTAAGGTAGTCAGGTTCTTAGTAAATTTGAAAAATTCCATGAACGATTTAATGGTCGTCGCCACAATCTTTAAAGGCGTCTAATGATCGAATATATGGATTTGTGTGTTGGATGAGCATATATGACAAATCATACAAGAATGGAAATGTAAGGAACGTAAAAATAAGTTGCTTTGATGATTGATGCATTTTGTAAACTTAAGTTTTTCACATACTTGACATTCAATTTTTGTTTCTTTCTTGCGGCCCAACTGATAGTCAGTGAGATTGTGAGCTCCTCCATTTTAAACATTTTTGTCATTGTTCACGTGGAATTTACGAACATTATTCAATTTTATTGTCTTTGTAAAGATGGCTGGCAGCAACATCTTTTTTAGAATTGGTAACAATTGCTGTCCTTCTTAAACATATTAGTTAGTAAACATTTTTAATGTAATTGTATGGAGTTGGAAAATTGTGCTCGTCAAGTTTAATGATTTTGGAATGTGTAGACATTTTGAACTGGGGAAATGTTTTTTTGAGTGTATGGACATTCAATGTGATTATTTTACTCAGTTAATATGCTAAAATATATTTTGATGACCAACATATATAGCTAGATTCTGACACTACAAACCACAAGTAAAATTTTGTTAATTTAGGATGACGCTTTTTGCTCTTTTGTTTTGACCATTGAATTCTTGAGAACCGTCTTTTAATATTTGCCGAACTAGTTGTGTATTTGTCGGCAAAATTGAGTTAAATGACAAGAGCACTCAAATTAAAAAAACCCATGAAAACTGCAAATATGAGGAGTATCAAGTTTCGATTCCGTACTAGTTTCTAAATGACAACAAATGTGGTGACACATTGCACGCAAGTTGATGACGTTCAATAAAGTAATAACCCACTAAAATTTTGAGCAAAAATATTTGATTACATGGTTCTCATAATTACCAAGAATTTTCCAGGAAAATGCAACTGCCGTTGATCTATATGATGATTACAAAATAAAAATGAATAATGCTCGAACTAGATCAGTGTGCCAGATAATAAAATCCATCATAAAATTACCCTGATTGATGCCAGTATTATACGGTGCAAAGGATCGTAACTTGTTAATCAATATTTTAGTCGTTAATGGATGGTAATTTCATTTAATTCATGTAACACAAGCAATGCTCATTCGTACCAATGACAGTTCCTAGAGTTCATCTTTTTTGTTATATGACTTGTTGACTGTACAATTGAAAAATCCAATAACGTATTCATGAAATGAAATGATAAATATTTCTAAAGTTAAACTGGCTGATAGAATTACGGTCTATATGAGTGTATTTCCTTAGCTCCGCCAAAGCTTGATGGCCATTACCACCGAGATTATAAAATTCAGTGCAATGTTGTGCGCCAAAGCAAAATAATTTGTCCATGTTGAGTTTCTTCAAAGGTTTATTTTGTATTGATTCCCCAACTTTACTAGTAAATGTTAATGTTGCTTGTGAGACAATAATTTTGGCCTGGATTATCAATAAAGTTTGATACACTGGTTGTACTTAAGCTCGAGTTACGCAAATTTGGCCCAAATGGGCGATGCACTTATGCTTTTTTACAAATTTAAACTTTGACGTCTGGCGAAATTGTTAACACAACTTTCGATCAATCCTTTTTTTAATTTTAAGTATTCGATTCTTTTCCTTCTGTGGTTTTTTGTGTTCCGCATGAGTTCCGAAATTGTTTTATATACAATCAATACACGGAACAATAGGTCCTTCAAACTTAATTAGTATTTGTCTGATGCAATCTTAGTGAATAGTTAAACTGTATGTGGAATTGTTCTAAACTAGAAATAACAAGACGGAATTTATTGTAATTAGATTTTATACGTAATGTAAAAAATATTACAATTACTACAATATTACAATCTTTAAAAGTTCTGTGCTATCTAAGAACTTTATAGAAATATCAGGTTTTACAACTCATGCTATTTTTTATTGTCATGTTCACATCAATAGTAAACTTTGCTAGGCCATAACTAGGTCTGAACTTGTAAGATCATCATACAAACAATGTTATATGCACTAATTGGTTAGTCGGGCTCAAGCTAAGGTTGATACACTGTATTATACACTAGAATCGTACTTGAAATTTGTGGACTTTTACTTTAAAAGTTTATTGAAATTGGGTGTTTGTGCCAGCCTGAAATTTCTGCTTTTGTGGACAATCACAAAAATCAATAACTTCTCTGATATTGATTTTAATAAGTAATTTATATGCAAAGGAGTTCGAAAATTACTAATGTTGTTAAGATTAAATGAGCCTTATACAAATAAATCCTTCAGTTTATGTTTTTATTTAAGAGAGCAGATATCTCTGTACTAATACATTTTGGCCCAAATTGAATGAAAATGAGAATACTTGTTTCAAGCGGACTCACAATTTACGTACAAGTAAACTTGACATCATAACTTTGCTAAGGTCAGAAACAAACCATTTTTTCAATTGAGATCGCAGATGAACTCCGAAACTGAAAAAAATCGATTCGTTAATGTCGACTACATCAGTCCAACAAAAGTTACCTTTTGACCCTCTGCCATAATTGTTTGAAACCACAGTGAGTAGAGTTGACATTTCCGGAGAACTGCAAAGAGCTAGTAGCTGGAGAAGAGATGGGAATGCAACAATGTTGGAAACTATTCATGGAGGATGCAATTTCGCAGTCAAATTTCTTTTCTATGATCTTCAAATGCCCACTAATGCGTCTCGGCAAACACTATATAGAACACAGCGGGACTCTGAATGGAAGAGATTAGTCAAATTAAGTTAAAACTTTCTGAGCTAGATGTTGTAATTCGAAGCTTGGAAGACAAATTTAATGTGACTATTGAAAAAGTGATGGATACCCATTCCCGGCACATTGATAAAGTTATTGCACATATGGAGAAGATAACTGGGGCATTTGAAAAAACTGTAAGTGCATTGACATCCCGAATATCTAAACTCGAAATTCTACATACTGAAGCAACTGTTACACCTTCCCGGCCTAAGCCTATTGAAACGGAAATTACCATTGCTCCAAATGAGTGCTACATGGATATTGATGTTGACAAAAATGACTCTGTAAGTGAAACTGTTGTACAAGTGAATGATGTTAACATGTCTATCCCGAATGAAAGGCGTAATAATGTAGTGATTTTCGGTTTAGCATACAATCAATATACTAATCTTAAGGAACAAGTAAGTGAATTTTTGCAGAATAAGTTATGTATCCAACCTAGCATTTTGTCTGTATTTCCACTTGGCCGACCTTCAACTTCAACAAATGTCCCATTCCTAGTTAAACTCAGCTCATGGGCTGATAAGAGAAACATTTTTGTAAATTGTTACCGTCTTGCTGGAGCTAAGATCTCCATAACAGACGATTTGACCCCCGAACAAAGGGAAACTCGAAGAAGTCTTATTCCAATACTAGTTGAACTCAAGGCAAATGGAAATAGAGCATATTTGAAAGGTGATGTTCTAATGGTTAATGGTATTCCATATAAGTAATGTGTTAGCTTCTGCTCCGTCTCAGTCGCCCGGGTAAATCATTTTGAATTAACTTTGAATTTGTAAACATAAATTTTGTAAGTAGTAGGTAATTATTTTTATTAATTTTAATTCTTTTGACTTTATTATTTCAAACACAGCCATGAAATCCGGTTTAAATTATTCTACCTCGACAATTAATTAATTTTGATGTGTTATTTGATCGAACTAATTGGTTTAAAATGAAGTTGTAATTACGCTTAAGTGTTAAGGTTACTTAGAGTTGGTGGTAGTGTAACGTCCCTTGCGGGTCTC
>WJEZ01002892.1:0-12144 GCA_009869925.1 Thalassaphorura encarpata
GAGGCTTGGTTTACCCCATTTTGTTTCGAAAAATCGGAGTCCGGAATCAGCTTTGAGCAAATTTTCTCATACAGTGTATATGTGGAGATATGACATTTTCACCTGTAAAGACAAAAACAAAAATTTTGAAGTAAATTTAACATAATGGTGTTAAGGTCGACTGTAGCGCGATGCCATTTCAATGCAAATAAGGCGCGTGCGTTTGCTGAACCAAAAATTTGTTCCGCATTCGTATTTGGTAAAGTTTTGATTTACACCCAGTCGCGTTAGTTGTCAAAATTTCCAGCATAGCTCGTTTGTTTCAACCCGTCACGTATCATAGCTCAGTTAGAAGCACCAACAAACAAACAAATAAATTGCACGCAATTGTGAGACAAACTGAAGAACTGAACCCCACATGGGTTTTTGTTTACAGGAAAGAAAATAATATTCCAGTCTTGCTGGCCCTTGACACTTTAGATAGACAGTCGAAACAAGAATGCCCAAAAGCGAAAAGCGTTTACATTTTGCTTTTGCTTTCGGATAAAATGAACTGAACTCGCTTGATCTTGGCCATGACCATGACTGGTTCGCTTGGCTGTACGAATGAACCCATCTCAAGTGACAATAGAACCAGGCAGAGTGAATGAAATATGTTAATTATATTCTCTGCTGGACTCTCAACGTGAACGTACGTAATTTCTCCTTTTATACAACATTAATTCTGAACAAACAACAAAAACAAACTTGAAGAGAAGGAGAGACAATTTAATTGAAAAGTTATTTCAATTTCAATAAATTCTGCCTGCCTAGAGTGCATCTGCATTATGCGTAGCTAGCTCACGTAAAGAACTGGTGCTGAGCAAAACCAGAATCCTGTAAGTGCAACTGTTGCAAAGTAAATAGTAAAAACGTATCAATAAAATGTAAAGAAAAGTCAAGAGGACACCAAGGAGTCTGTCGTCACTTAATGGTGCAAATTTATTGCACGACAATTAAAAGCAGTTTTGTTAAAAATTTGTAGCATTTATTGTCGCGATTAAAGATATTTGCTTTGACGATTTGGGTAATCTTTGCCTTAACCATGTAGTTAGGTTAATAACTGCTTCCTAACTCATGTGAAACTGGTTGGCTTTAGGACAACGGAACTTCATCCATGCTAATCAAATCTTGTCCACTATACATAAGATTTATCACCTTAAACTCCTTTAGGTTTTACATCCAATGTAAGTGCCTTGTGTTACAAATCACACACTAAGCGACCAAGCCTAAGCCTGCCAAGAGAGCAGAACAATGATAAATTGAATCAAGGCGCAGCCAGCGTTTGTTTGAAAAAAACTTTTTAATTCAAATGAATTGACCCATTCTGTTAGAGTTGACATAAGTTGTTCCCCACCCTTAGTTTTAGTCTTAAGCTGGCATGCCATGCCAAGCCCTAATTTGAGTTAGTGCCAAATGCTAATGTGACTCGTTGACAATATACAAGTGTATGCCATGCCGTAAAATTTCACTTGGCATGCGTACATGTGCGTAAGGTGCGTAAGGTGCGTCCGGCCACGCACTGTGGTGTGACAAGCCCTTTTAACCTCTTGTCCTCTCGAGTGGTACTAGTAGTAGTGGACACATGGCAAAAATTGGAAATTGCACGTAAACTACTTCGTATATATACACGTGGACAGGTTAATTTAATTTAATGCAAAATTCATGCCCGGAACTCAGTAAAAAGTCACACGTACTGCTACGTGTGAAAATATTGGGACAGAAGTATAAACAAGAAAATCCGTTGGGTTGTTGACAGTTTCTCATTTATTTGACACAGATTTGTAGCCAAATCGTGAATGAGCGATTAAGATTAAGATCTTGGAACGAGATTATATTTTTCAAGAGATATGCCGCGCCAATGAATAAAGCCTGAAAAATCCTGAACGCAATTAAAATTCAAAAATGTATCAATCACACTACAGGTGCCGGATAATATTGCACGGGTAATTATACATTCATGCGTGAAATTCCATCTCATGCGTAGAATGTAATCAAGATATCAAATATTTACACATGCAATGCCTTGGCATTGACATAACTTAACTTCCCCATGGGACAAGATCATAAAAAATAGTCAGTGTAAATACACATTTTGCAAAATCATCACACGACCATAATTGGCTCGTTTCATAATTCCATTCATCCTGCAAGCTAAAGCTAGGGCATTCATCCTCCCAAATAAAGTAAGAAAAAAATTGGAAAAAGGGATTCGGTTACGTGTGATTTTTCACACGGGTAACAAGATACACTTCCTTAAAAAGTTTGTAAGGAGAGAAAGATAACCCTCCCTCCAAATACTAATTAAGGTTCCACATTCCAAGCCACCCATCCTTCCTTCCTTCCAAGGAAAAGGAAGATGTCCAAAACTTAACGAACCTTAAAAACAAAACAATTATTATAGCTGAAATCCGAGATCCTAACGAACTGAACTTGGGCCTGGATGGAATGCTGATGGGAGAAAATGATTAGGACTGCGGCATAAATGCATAAGCCAGAAAATTTTTCTGGGTGAAAGAACATTTTGAATACCTTTTTTCTTCTTCTTTGCCTTTTGTTTAGAATTATTATTATTTACTTGAATGAAGGTGCGTAAAATGAACTAATACGAAGTGAAAGTGTAGAAAAGGTGAGCCCACAGTCAAGGGAATAGGAATTTTTAGCACCACTAAACAATTCCAAGGAAAAAAATACCTGTTGTGACCGTAAAGTACTTCTGAACTAAACAGGAAAATCTACGACCAGTAAATTTCTAGCAAAAACCAAAAAAATTGTTGAAATATTATCTTCTAGAAGCTATTCAATTGAATTTCCCAACTTGTGTTAGGAAATTCACTAATTTTAATGCATTTAGTTTAATTTGAGTAAAAACTCGAATATTTTTGGAATTATACTCGAATATTCTACTAAATATTGACAAAAAATTTTGGAAGACTTAAATTTGAAGATTTGGATTTACTAAAAGTTTAATGAAAAATCTGAAAGTGCTTTGAAAATTCAAATTTTCCAAAACATCATAATAACTACCATTACAAATTCTTTTTAATGCAATGTTTAATTCAGCCTGACTACATGAAATCAGGTGGTCCATCATCTCTCACTGTCACTTGGTTTGTTGGCGGGACATTGGCGACATTTCCTGAGATGGCTGGCATCCCTGCTGATTCAGTCGTCTTTCCCTGGGCTTGGCTGCCTTGAATGACACAAATGACCAACCTAGCCCAGAAGTCAAACATTTCATTTCATAACTAATGGAATGAAGTCTGAGCCCTGAGCGCCTGAGCCGAGCCTAAACGGAATTTTTAAAATGATTTGTGCTTGTGCTCACATTCCAAAAACATGTCTGTCGCCTTGCTCTGCCCGTGAAATAAAATGCTGAATTGAAATCCTATTGTTTCCAGCTGTGTGTGAGTGACTCGGATGACAAGTTTAATTCTTTAAGAAAAGAAAGCAAAAAACAGCATAACACACAAGGAGATTTACTTGAACAGGAACAAGGCTAAGCTTACCCCCTCGATTCTTGTTGTGTTTTTCTATTGTTCCAACAATTCTGTGAAACAAAGATTAACCCTACCAAGCAGAAAAAGCCGACGGATCAAGCAAAGAAAGACAACCTAAAGCCAAAGGTGTCTTGAAACTACCAAAGCTCGCTGACCTTAATCTCATCCGGTCAAATCTTTCCCCTGGTGACATGTTGTCAAAATGCGAGTCTAATGGAAATCCAAATGCAATGGGGTTAAGCCTAGATTAAGCCTTTCAGGATCGTAAAGGAAAGTCAGGATTGGCTCTTATTCGCTGAAATTTGAATTTTACGCTTAAATTAGCATTCGACATTGGCTGCTTACTGGACTTGACCATTATATGCCAGAAAAAATATATTATTGTGGCCAATACCAATGGCCGTCCCACCTCGTCAATCCATCCATCAACGTTGATCGACAGAAACCAATTGGAGCTTTCTACTTTTTTTGACGGATTGATCCCTTAAGACGTGTATTTTCTTATAACACGTACATCTAATTCCCTCACCAAGAAAGAATGTACTCAGCTGGCACATCATTTGTTCCTCCTTCAACCCAAAAAACCGATCAGGACCCTGGCATCCCCCAGAGGTTAAGGAAAAGCAAATAAATCTTTGACCGAGATTTGCCACAGCTCTCCTCGGACGCATTTATCATTTCAGCTCGGCCCAAGTGTTTCCTCAGGGTTGGAATGAAATAGAAGCACCCTTACTGGGATTGGGATTTCATTTCAATCCTCTTCAAGGTCCCCCGGAGGACACGGACGGACAAACTCCTCAACCATCCGAAGAGTAATTGACTTGGACAGGGGCTTGTGGCCCCAGTTCCTTTTTTGACATCTTGCCCTTCCTTCCTTCAAAACTTTACCATTGTTGTACTTTTTTCTTGAAGACCTCTTCCCTTTTTCAAGAGGTTTGGGCTTGGAGCAATTGAAATGGAAGAATTTTTGAAAAATAACAAATCCTATTAAGGTAAAGGTAAACCTATCATGGAACGTTCAGCTAGAGGGTAGCTGCTAAGTTCTTACACGGGAAATAGAATCAGACAACAGATGTGTTAAAAATCCATTTCCGTTATGTCAACAATCTATGAAACTAAGAATTTTTATAGAAAATCTATAATTTTTTACACGAATCAGCTAAAAAGACTGCATATTTCGCCAGTTTTTTTCTGAACTTTTGAAGAACTCCATGTTAATTGCAATTTCTATTATGATTTCCGATAATAATTTGTCCTCAAACTTAAAAATCACACAGTAAAGCACCAGAAGCATTTGCCTTTGATTTCTGAAAGAGCAAGTGAATGAGAAAAGGCTCAATAATTAAATTAAATCTCTCGCAAGTGCCGAAAGGGTTAAATCTTTCTCTCTTCTCTCCTATTTTTGTCACAGGACATGATGGACTTGGACTGGATAGTATCGTATCTCCACTTGACTGGCAAAGCAAAGCAAAGCAAAGCCAGAGCCAATTGAACATGATTTACAATCCTGTCACATTTGTTCCGCACCGTCGCTCGGTCCGTAACCGTAAGTCCGTCCATGTCAATCCCTACTTCTTACCATTTCAACCCTTGCCTTCCATCGTATATCCTGCTGAATTAATTCGTTGCATTGCATTGCAACATTGGAACAGGAAGGAAAGAATTTCTTGTTTGATGTAGACAGGCAAGGCACTTGCATGAAAAATAAGAAAAAATAGGCAGCAGCAGTCTTCATTCTCCAACCACTTGGATTCGTGGATGAGAATATCAATTTATGAAGACAAGACTCAAACTACTGGACATAAATTATGTAAATAATAATTTGAATTTTGACTTGCTGCGTGGAAACATGTCAATAATGCAAGCATGCGGAGCGGACTTCAGGGAAAATGAGAAAATTAATGGAAATGCAAATTCTGCCAATAATTAATCATGAGAATTTCATAGGAAAAACAGAAAATTGGCAAATAGTCAAAAACTCAGGTCAAAGGTTAAAACCCTTTATTCTGTTAAGTTAATTTAATTTGTAATGGATTTGACCTTTCGTAGTAGCAAGATTGCAATTTCGACAAATTTACAAGGGATTCTCCTAAGGTGCTACTTTTTTATGAGAATGATCAAATATCGATTACTCAATCATTTTTTGCAGTTGATGATTGATAAAAAAATGAAAGGAAATTATTGGAAAGCCCGAAGCGGGTATTTTTTGTCGGACACAAATAGTTATTGTCATTCTCATCTCGCTTTCCCCGGAGGGCTAATCTGCCCAGGAATGCCGAATAGAATAACACTACGATAGCCCAACCTTGCATACTAGCATGGGCTTCGTAATAAAATACTTTCCTCCCTTGAGTTACATAATACTCGTACTCGTTCGTAGTTTTTACTTTCTTTTCTACTCGACTTATAGATGAGATACACTGCAATGCAACTGAAGACGCAGAGATTCAACTCAACTCTATTAATTTATACGTATCTGTATGGTATGGTAAAAAACCGAAAGAACAGAACACATGTGAACACACACACACCCTTCGATTCAATCAGCCAGCATCTCTGGTCCATTCCATTGTGCCCATTGCATGCTTCTTGGCAATTTGGAACGACTGAAGGAAAGGAATGCAGTCGAATGAATCTCTTGTCCTTGCATTATTATTGCTAATTTCAAACCAAGATTTTGCAGCAGCAGTAAATTCCTTCAAAATTAATTAAATGCATTTTCATATTTCTTCATGCATATCAGGCAGAGCTAGCTTTACAAATTTAACCATGTTTGTAAATTAGCCCTGTGCTGTGCTGTTGGGCGAAACTTGTTTGGATGGATGAGAACAAAATAGAGGATGATTATCCAAATCATAAAACAATTCATTTCATTGCATTTCCTAGCCTAGCATGGATTCATTTTAATGATCCCATCTATGGCTTGGCTTGGCTTGGCTTGTTTGAGATTTGACGTGAATGATTCAATCCTTTTTAACAACCAAAGATAGAGGCAAGCTGCAAAGCAGAGTCGTAAAAACTCCACAAAGAAAATTTTAATAACTTTTTATGATGGCTCGGCTGGCAAAGAACATTTATGATGTGGTGACCCGACCCTTAGCTTTAGCATTAGCTTGGGAAAATTGTGAGTAGCCTGATTGCCTTGTCTGAGCCACGCGTCTTTATTAGCGGCGCCAGCCATGTGTAAAGTGTAAGTACCAAATTTTATGAAAAATTTTATATAAAAATTAATTACAAACCTATAATTCGCCATCCGTTTACTTTTCGCAGCGATCAATCAATCTACACGTGCGATTTTCTCCAATATAAATTATCCATGAAGTCTGATCGTGGCAATTTATCTCTTAAAAGTTTTTTGATTAAATTGAGCAGTAGAAAAACTTGCACTTGCACTTGCACTACACTGGACTTGCATGCGCACACGCATATGAAGTATAAAACAACCCGGGAGGCAAAAATCAAATTCCAGTAGCTGAAAATCCTTAGGCTGATGATAGGAGGGTTGTCCGAGCGAGCAAGCGGCTAGGCCACCAAATGGCGCAATTGAGATTAACTTTGCTTTGTTCCTTATATATTTACAAAACTATTGATTTCGGTATGCTTTTTCCCCTCTTGTAGTGTATAATTATTAGGAAGCTGTTCTCTGGTTTCTCTTTGATGTTTTTCTTCTTCAATGCATGAGTTATTTGCATTTTTCAAGTTAATGAACGGGTTGAGTCATGAATTGACTCCAAGGCACAACAGGCACACCACGCCACACATACCTAATATTTTTATTCACGTTTGTTCTTTCTTACGTCCACGTCCACGTAGACACTTGGAGGTTTAAGAAAAAATGAAAGATTCAAAACAAGTCCTTAGAGCCGGTCGGTCGTTGCTGCAATGCAATGGCAAATAGTGGATTGACCAGGCTGGCTAACGAGGTAAGCTTCAAGAACAATAATTGCTTCCAGTCTTCTGCACTGCACTTGGACTTGGACTCGGATTTAATATTTTTGTTGTTTTCCTTCCATACGTCAAGGTAGGAAGGAATTTAAGAAGAGAACAACAATCGGGAAGCTAAGCAATTGCAATGTGTCCGAACCGAACGACCAGGTGAGACTGAGGATCCGATGATCAAATCTTTACATTTTTCACGAGCGTAGGTACCTGAGATCTTGTAGGACTCACCTGGTATTTTCATTTCATTTTACTTTACCCTTTCTTTTTTTCCTTAGCATTTTAAGCGGGGAAATCTCTGCTGCATTGCATTGTTGAAGAGGTGTCTGAGCCCCAAGGTTGGCATGTGCCCAACTGCCTTGAGGGACCGCGGAAATACTTTTGGGAAAACTGACATAGACAGCAACAGCACACACATACATTGTTATTGTTGGATCCATCCGAAAGGAATCTGTACATTGCATATGGACCCACAAAAAATCTTATAGCCTTCTATGGAATGGAATGGAATGGATGACTATTTAACAACTTCGGAAGGAAGAATACCTTCTTTCCTTCGTCTTGGGCAAGCTAACGTCATTAACATAAGAAACAAGGTAGAGTAGATGCCAGGTTGAAATGAAGATGAAAGTGCATCGCATCTTGTGTCTGTATATTCCAAAATAAGACTTGAAAAGTGTCGCTCAAGGCTTGGCGGGATTCGTCACGTCGCGTCTGGTCAGCGTAAATATTTTATCATTGTAATCAACTAGCGTTATTCCAGAAATATTTTTACAGACTAGAGTATTTCGACTCTTCTTAAATGCATAGGAAAGAAAATCGTCTAATAATCTTGAGTGAACATCTTAATTCGGCTCAGCTTAGCGTTAGCACTCTTTCTCAGGCAGGGTTTGTGGAAAGCAATAAAAACATTTGAAAGGATTATAAAGACATAACCAGAGGGAAATATGGTTGGCTGGCTAGACAGCTTAATGTCAAAGCTAAAACTAAAGTCGCAATAATATCCGCCCAGAGGTCACCGAAAAAAATGAGTGAGCCACATATTCGAGCGGTTAATCCATTTTGAAGTCTTGTTGCTCGGATTTTGAGTTTTTTTTACTTTTACGAGATAGTCGAGGCAGACGTCTCGTCATTGTTTATGAGTGTGGTAATGGGTTCACTTTGTCTGGGCATTGTACGTGCTAATTGCAATTAAGCGACTGACGACCTGCCGAACAGTTACGTAGTTATGGCTGGGCGCGCAGGAGCAGACAGTCGACTTTATTGCTGACTTGACCTGAGAAGTCAAGTATCCGTTTTTTAAGCTTTGCTTTGCTTTGCTAGGACGCGACAAGACTTTTCTATAATCTTAAGTGATTTGACTGTGCTATGTGTGCTAAGAACTAGGGCGACTTTAAGTCTGATCCGAACTCAAGTACTCTACTCTGAAGGGTCGACTACAATTCAGGTAAGCGGTCTGACGCCTGGTCTGAACACCGATGCCGATGTTCTTTAGCTTATCAGTGCATTCCCTTGCGCCGAGTTTAACGATAAGATTGAGGCACTTTGTGGTCGCAATCATTGTTTAGGGTCAACCGCAATATTTGATTTAATTTAAGTGTAGGAAACGTATTATTATCTAGAGAGAGGATCCAAGGTACGAAAAGGGTCTTGAAGACAGCCGGGCTGAAATGGAAGGCCAATAAAATTTACAAAACTCAAAGGTTGAAAGATTATTTGGAAGCACTTTTGCATCAAAGTATGAATTTAGACGATAGGACACAGTTTACTTCAGATATAAATTTTCAGATAAAATTTCACCTTCACCAGCAAGATTACAAGGTGAACAAGTTTATGTATAGCAATGAAAATACCCTGTCTATATCCAATTTGACTACTGCAAAGTTTAGTCTCCATTTGGCTTCGAATCTATATTTTGTTCCTACTTTTCAAGTAATATCAAAGTGTCAACCGTCCAAGAAAATGTCTGGTATCAGAAATCCAGAAAATTTTGAAGATCAGATTAAAACCAACGTTTCCCTCAGTAGTTCCAGAGATGACCTCTATTCCACATTGTTAGCTAATCTAAAGTTTAAGCAGAACGAACGTATTTTGGACTATGGGTGTGGAACAGGAAAATTCTTCAAAACGTATCTTTTTGAACATGCAATTGCCAATCAGTTGGAATTGATTGGAGTGGATATTTCTGAGGATATGATTAAACATGCTCAACAAAATTCGTCAATTCCTGGCATTACTGATTACCGTGTTGGGAATATTATGGACATGGGCGACACGAGTCTTGAATCCGAAGAAGAAAAATTTGACAAAATATTTGCAACTTTTTTAATTCAAGTCGTAGAAGATTATGAGTAAGATATTAATTTTATTTGTAATTTCAGTTATATTGACAAATGTTTGTTCATTCAGAGAACTTTTCAAGAGACTACGGAAATATTTAAAACCTGGTGGCTCATTTTCAGCCATTATCCCAACTAATTATCTAGCTCGACCTTTCACCCTGCTTCCAAAAATCGACAAGTTTTGGGAAACAAATTATCCGGTAAATTTTGCATGAGAGGTTTCTGAACCAATTTAATTAATGAAATTTTTAATCCAAAATTGTATAGGATGCCATTTCATACTTGGCTTCATGGGTTTTGCAAGATCCTTCAAAAGGGGAATTCATTCCATTTGACAAAGCTCTCGTCTCATCTGGATTCAAAGTGTTGGACTATCGTCATCAGCTACTCGTTCTGGAATTTGATGATATTTCCAAGTATTGGTGTAAGTCTTGACTGATATTACTCAATCAGTGTACCATAATTTGAGTTATTTCAATTTCACAGCTCACTTCATTGGAAATCACGGATCCCTCAGTTCAATACCGAATGACTCGGCCTTGTATGAAAAACTCGAAGAAGATTTGACCACAATCGCAAGAAATATGATGACGGTGAACGTTGGTCAGAGACCATTTGTTAATGAATCACAAATCTACTTTTTTACTGCTGAAAAAAAGTAAAGTGGTCATTTTAGTTAAAATTGAAAAAGTATGAATTAAAAGCTAAATTGTTAAAAAGCGTCTGGCTTTGTGCTTTGTTAATTTTTCTTTTAACCACTCATATTGAACCCAAAGTCATAACCTCACCACAATTGTAATAATAACGAGGAGGAAAAAGTTTTAGTGAGAAATGAGAAATCCCTTTATTTTTATGACTTGGGCTTTTGACTCTACTTTGACTTCAGCCCTAGGATCAAGCTTCTACTGTGCTGGGCTGCAATAAATTTTGTACATTTTGGTTTGGACTGCTGTGCTCTCCGTTGTTGTGATGTGTTTTTTTAACAACCCGAAATCCTAGTGCTATGCTAGTACGACATGGGCTTCGTTACGTTACTTCTCAGATTGTACCTCAAGCACAGCACAGCTCAGCACTATATAACATGTCATCCTCAAGAATCTCAAGTTCAAAAAAGACCATAGTAATAAAATTTTATTTCAGATGTAATCTTCTTCCTCTCCTTAAAGCTTCATGAGAGTGATGGATGTTAATAGCAGTAGTGGATCCATCCGTGTGTACGAGTACACGTCCGGTTTGGTCGTACAGTATTTAGGCTGCGTTGAAATCTTTTCAAAAAACCAAAAAATATCCCATGTTATTTGTAGTTTTTAGAATTAAATGCTAACTGGTCAAAAACTTAACTTTTCGTTTTTAAATTGTGCGTAAGTTTATCTTTAGAAACTAGAATCCATAAATCAACCCAAAAATCTTGGGTACAAAGAATTTTTTAAATATTTATTACGTGACTGTCATCTCCGAACATTCTTGGCATGTACAAAGCACATAAACTAACTTTTTCTTGTAAAACTTTTGCCACCGACTGCGCTGAGTCCAGTCCAGCCTAATATGTCGCTTGACATGAAACAAACGACTCAAATCCTTGCCCATCTCTTCAGCGGACACTTGGGAATGACTCATGAATTCAACTAACGAGAAAAACTGCGTTCGTTGGCGTTTTTTAATGTCACAAAAATTACGTTTTGGAATTGGAATGTTATGTTACTTAGTGAGTAAGCCCAGCCCAACTCTTTCGGTGAAATTAAATTGTAGTATTTAATGTACCTCAAATTCAAGTCCAAGTCCTAGCCTAACCCTTGCTGTTTCTTATCGCTCTCCATAAATCCAGTAATCATTGTCGTACAAAGAAAATAGTTCGGCTCTTTTGTAGTGACCAACAAATTATGACCCGAACTTTGACATAAATCCTTCAAGTAGAATCGTTTGGAGAGATTAACAAAATATTATGCGCACTTAAAACACGTATAGAATCATGAAACTGGAAGGTGAGATTAAAAGAATTTGTTTGATTCATGCTCATGCGTGTACATTACGTGGTTATTTAACAAATGAGCCGTTTTCTTACAAATTTTTGTCGTATGACTCAAAAAAGTTCAGAATTAGATGTGAAAGTCAAAAATTGTATTTCGTTAGAGTGAAATTTCCGATATCTACACCAGTAATGATAATATCCAAGATTAATTTCGGCATTTAAGGTACACCTCAAAATTTCTGTTGATACTATTGATGATTTTTTGAATGCCAGAGTACATTCAAGAATTCTTTATGTGTTCATACGAAATGCCAGCAAGAAAAGTATGATGACCAATCACTTTGGACAAAATAGAAACTACCCCATGTAGTTCCTA
>WJEZ01002893.1:0-12142 GCA_009869925.1 Thalassaphorura encarpata
ATTACCCATCAAAATTTTCTATAGACAATTAATGCAAAAGCGACAGAAGAAGTTTACAATTATGAGAATACACCAAAATTCCAAGGATGCAAAGCATCAGGACGACCTCTTTGTGCAATTCAAACGGACGATTCCGATTCTTCTGGAGATGTCACGGTGAAAGAGGTGACTAATTTCGTCATGCATTTGTTGAAGGTTGTTTCAAATAATGACATTTTCTTAATCTGATTTCAGGGGTTTTGTTGTCCTTGTACGCCGGATACAAGGGATAAAAATGGACGCCAAATTAGAGGTGGACAATTGTGTACTAAGGATAAATCCGCCAAATCGTTTAATAATACAAAAGCCCCAATCTCCGACCTCTCATATGCGTCAGTGCACTGCTTCAGACAAAGCAAGCATTGGTAAATGATGGCTAAAATTTAAAAATATTGATAAACATTGATTTTATTAATCAATTAAGGTACGCTGTCCATGAAATAGGACCACCACAAATTTTCCAAGAAGTATTTCTTCAAATTTTTAAAAAAGTAGAGAAAGATGATGGAACAACTGATTGGGTTCAAGTTGGTAAATCCAAAAAACCGATTAGTATCGATACTTGGCTTGAGTATGAAGATCCTCAGCTAAACGTAATTTACCGTCCACCTCCATCTGTCAAGCTTGCTGATCAAGACCCTTTGGCAAATAAACGTCTCTTGATTCCAAAAGTTTGGATCACAGATTCCAATAAGAATTCAACCCCTCCAGCGATGCTGGGAAATGTGGACGAAAGTTATTTGATAGTTCCTGCTGAAATTGTCAACGCAGAGGGAGTGGACTGTGACAAGGCTGGCGTTGGATATGACGCTTTCATGGGCCAGAGTGGCAATATATGTGCCAAACCCAGGGGCACATGCCTGAGTAATCAACCTTTAGATTTGTGGGCGTCAGATAATGTAATTAAAATTACCTTTCGACCCAAAGAGAATTTCATGATTCGCCCATAATTTGTAAAAACATTGTTCCAGAAACCGAGTGCCGGGAGCTCTAAGGGTCATGAATTTAAATTAAAACATTTTGGCTCATTAAATTTACCAGCTCCTATCAAAAGGATTGATAAGTTGTTGTATTTGGTATTCAATCCCCAGAAGGAAATAGTTTCTTATGTTGATATTAAACTCCAAGTGGATGATGCATACCTTATTCGACCAGGGTAAAATAAAACCAGGCTTGTTTTAAAAATTACAAGCAATTTAACTTAATGTTGTATAGATATGGTGCTGCTCTCCTTTACGTAATTTCTGACAGCAGTACTCAGAAGGCAAAACTTACAGTTCAGGTTAAAAAGTATTTAAAATATTTTGTACAAGAAAAAATTGTACTCAAACTAACCGAATTCATAGGTAGCGAATAAAGGATTTGTCCCGGGATATTATAGTGTTCGTGCCCTTGATTGTACAGACGAACTATTGCCACACGATGACAGTTCCTCCAAACCGAAATTGATACTGCCTCAAAATATTACAACGTTCACGATTGGGCTCGAAGTTGGGAAAAATTTACGCCTTAGCAAAAGAGCGACTTGTATTGGTCGGTTTTTTATAAAATAATCTCTAGAAATTTGTGTATTCTAAAACGTCAATTTTATTTCAGTTGCCGTTGTTAATGAACGAAATAAAATCGTTGCACTCCGTGAAGCTCTTCTTTCTCCTGCAGACACTTGCTTTTCAAATCTAAATTGTAAAAACGTTTGTGCAAGGGACGACGCACTTAAATGTGAACAATTAGAAGTTGAAAAAGTATGGGAAGCTGGGTTAGATCCAAATTGGTTTGGTGGAACTTACGAGGAAAACGGATTTGAATTTCTCGGTTTCAATGAACATAACCGAAGTCCTATAAGAATTATCACAACAATTATGCTCATCGTTGTAATATTTCTATTGCTTGGTTTGTACTCGTGGCCTTAAATTTCTGCCATTGTTGATAAGTAACAAAATTATTGTACGAACATTTAGGGCTACTGAAGGCAATTTTGGGGAAATTCTGGAAATCTGTGGGAGTGGGTGGACTCTGCTACTTTAATGACAAGCCAAGAAGGTTGTCCAAATACTTTGAGAAACATTATTCTCACATTAGCGTGACTCATGATGAAGATGGATACCCTGTGGATCCATTCACAAAGAAACCAACTGTTCAAAGAATGAGTTCGTAAGTTCGATACCAAAACCAATATGAATTTGTAAATCTGAATCTGAACTTATCTACAACTTGTATTTGTTTTAACATCTTTCTAAAATTAATAGGAAGCAAATATTTTTGCTCAACATTGTATTTTTCTTGATTTTTCCATTCCTCCTATTCATGTGGATTTACGAATTCTGCGAACGCAGTGTGGAATCCCTATCTAGACGCTCTTCTAAGAACATGAGTCGATATGACAAAACCCACGTAATTCTTTTGCACAAATAAATGTGAATACTCTGCCAAGAATCAATAGTACAGATTTTGCATTTAGGGCAATGATGAGATGTCACAATCGACTGACACTGAATCTCCAAATGTACCTCTCCTAGTGGATTTACGACTTCTGCGAACGCAGTGTGGAATCCCTATCTAGACGCTCTTCTAAGAACATGAGTCGATATGACAAAACCCACGTAATTCTTTTGAACAAATAAATGTGAATACTCTGCCAAGAATCAATAGTACAGATTTTCCATTTAGGGCAATGATGAGATGTCACAATCGACTGACAATGAATCTCCAAATGTACCTCTCCTCCGAAACAGATCAGCTACAGGACGACCATTATTGTCCATCAATACAAGGACAAAAATCAATTCTCTTCGACGATCGGATTCCTCAGTGGAATATAATTATAGGAAAGGGCAAGAAGGTGGGCTAGAATACTCAGTCAATAGTGGAGAATGGAGACCCACTCCAACTTCCATCTTCAGTCAAAGTGATACTTCCGTCAATATAGCAAATCCAGCGAGGCGAATGTCTGGACATGTTCCTTCCTCTGAGTTAGATATGNCAAGAAGGTGGGCTAGAATACTCAGTCAATAGTGGAGAATGGAGACCCACTCCAACTTCCATCTTCAGTCAAAGTGATACTTCCGTCAATATAGCAAATCCAGCGAGGCGAATGTCTGGACATGTTCCTTCCTCTGAGTTAGATATGCCGTGAAAAACAAGTATTTTCTCTTAATAAAAGAAAAACAAATCTAAAATCGATTCTGGTGTCCGACGTGATTTTTCTTGTTATTCTCAATTTAGGCTCTTTGGCTATTTTATAGTTTATCATCCGGTCTCTGAACTTTCGATTTTATTCGATTTCGCATTACAGAATTTGTAAGGCTACCTTTCATATTTGATTTGTTGAGTACAATGACCTGCACAATTTAATTGTTGAGCTTCCTTACTTCAATTGTCCATTTCAGGAGATTTAGGCATTTTATTATAGTATCAAATTACTCAGTCAGTACAACTTGCATAAGAAATTTCTGCATAAGAAATAGAATGTCAAGTTGTTCTTATCCCGAATCAACATCCGGTCCAAAGTCTTGAAAAATTTTGTCTTGAAAAGGCAAGGGAACTGAATGATTTAGACTGTTAAGGATCTTTTTCCTGTTGAATTTGACTCGTGTCAAATTCATACAGATATACATGTGAGAATTCCATCCGGTCAGACCATCTTATCTAATATCAAGAATTTAAATAAAATACTACCTTAGTCTGAAGTTGGACATCAGACACATGGCGATGTTACGGTGACAAAAATGTACGATTGCAAAGACAAAACCTGATCAGACGGCTTTTCTTCAAACTTAACTACTCATCTCATCAGTAATCATCAATTGAATATAAATGTAATGAAACAAGGACTACCAGTACCCCAACGCTCTGACCATGTCTGTCTGTCTCCGTGTGTCTAGTTACATTGGAATTGAAAAACAATTCTGAAAGGGTTAACCTCAACGGCAACTGGCAAGCAGACAAATGTGCCGTGGTTGAATGCCTGTATTTTATGCATACCTTTGGAAGAATTGACTGTTTTTTATTACAAAAACTCCCCAACCCTTTTGCCTTTGCCCGTTGCCTTTCTTTCGTTCGTGCCTTGTGCTGCAATTTATCGGCTCTTGCGAACTCACGAATCATTCTCATTTCAGAGTTCGTTAAGTCCACTTCAGTTTTTCTACCTGTACTGTACTACGTTCACCTGTGGTTCATCTACTCCTACGTTCACGTTCAGTGCACGCGAAGAAAAAGGAATTATAAATAACCTCACTATTTGATCAATCTCAAATAACCGGTAGGTCAAAGAATTTTATTTTTATTAGAATTAATTACCTATTACGTAAACTTTTAGAAAATTTATTATAAATTTAGCCAGAGTACATTACTACATACATATGCATGGATTTTATACGTATGTTGAGCAAATTTTGAATAATAATAATTGCTATTGCATAAACTACCGGTAAATTAGAAATTTTTAAAGGAAATGAATTTTTCTGCCAAGATGAATGAATGCCAAATTAATTCTTCCGTCATTTGCTCAGGCGTCAAGCCAGGCCATGCATTGGAATAATTACACAACGGTAAAGGAAAAGGCAAATATCCCAATTTGCAAATTGTTAGCCCTCCTCCCAAGATTTTCTTCTCCTTTAGCTTTTGCATGAATTTTGATAATTACAGGTGCTTGCATGCTACAATAGGTTACTATACTACTACGCGAAATGTGAGGCAGTTGACCTCGTAAATTTGCAAAAGGAAAACCAAACACAACATACACACACGTACTGACCTATTTTGCATTTTGTTCGAGTTATTCGCACATCAATCTTTCCCCCTCCGTGTCGAATTGTACTTGAGAATTGGGTAAAATGAATGGAAAAGTGAAAAGACAATTGAAGGAAAGTCAAATTAATATAAGCACTAGTAGTATTTAGTTATTTTTAGCAAATGACAATTGCTTTTGCATTACGTTGGTCAGGAGCACTTACTTCGGAATTTTAATCATCATCAATTATTTAGAACTGGAACATTTGCCTTACAGACCAACTTGAGCTAAAACCTAGAAGACAAAAATTGATTGGATTTTATGGCATTGAGCTCATTTCCGTCCAAACAGGAGATTTGGTCTTATTCAAATCACTACTTCCGCAGTACATGGCTATCCGGCGTTGTTGTGTTGTAGTAGTACTACAGCCTCGTAGAGGAAAAGAAAGGAAATGGACCCAATCAAAGATCCTGTTTTGTGCGTAATTAATTAGACCACGACAGTAAAGGTAGGGCTAGGAAGGACTTCAACTTCAAGCGAATCTTTGCTTTGCGTGGAATAATTACTTTACAACCCCAGGAAATGTAAATATTTACTTGAAATTTCCAAAATAATTACCTGAATTAATTCCTACATACCGTGTCAATTTTCACATTCGTTTGCTAAAGAATATAGTCTAAGAAATATTATAGTTCTGTCATTAGCAATGACTGCAGTAAATTTTTACTGACATGATCAGGACAAGACAATTGAAATTTTACTCAGGAAACAATGAGAGCTAATTTTTAGTGGAAAGATAAAGGAGACAGATTTAGCTAGAAGCTTTGCTTTGCATTGAAATTCGCTGAAGCAATAGGCAATAATTTAGACTTGATTTTTGTGCAATTGTTAATTTGAGTAGTAATTGTCTCTAAATTTTGCGTAAGTTTCTTTTAATAGACAAAGTTAATGTCTACGTTTACCCACCAGTCGACAAATTTTTATCGTGACCTGGCAGAGCGTAGAAACTACTGCAGCGTGTAATGTCTTGTCTTAGCTTAACCTGTGCAGTAAAAATTTGTCGAGCTGACTTGAGACATGAGCTACTAAATAGGATTGCACTTAATGCAAAAAAGTCTGAGATCACATTTACTCACAGACAGAGACAGGTGAACTTTTGCCTCCTTCATTCTATTCGTTGCGCTTCGGTCATTTCCCTCGTCTGACGTTGGCTAATTGTACAAAGGCTAGGCACTTGTAAAATATGAAGAATTTGGCATAAAATAGAATTTCACTTCCTTTGAGCCTCGCCTAGTAAATATACGGCAGGGTGTATCAGAAAAAATGCATATTAAATTTGATGAGCCTGTGCTGACTGTTGAGGGCATATTGAAACACCCTGTCTCAAATGCGAATAATTTAGCGTCATAATCGGATAATACTGTAGCCAGTTAGTACCATTAGCTGTGATTATTCATGCGATTAGACTTTGTTGCACTACGAACAACAATGATTTTACAGATTGGGATTGAATGAGTCAGAAAAGGCAAGACAATAAATGATTTCCACACTTTTTATGTCTAATAAAGGAAAGGATACCTTGCACAGCCTTCGAGATATTTTACAATAATACATTAGTAGTGTGCACAATGGCCCTGTACTATATTGCAATAATATAGCCCACGCCAGGAAGTAAACGTCTGTCATTTGCCCATTTGGCGTTGAGAGTCAAGAAAAGGGATTAGAATTATAAAGAACAAATTTGTTGTGTAGTGCTGGTACGGCTAAAATTTTTTGTACTGGCTTGCAAAGATTAAATACGATTAGTACCGCAAGACCTCTAAGGTGATTAGATTTTTTTGTGCATCGTGGGTATGTCTGAGTGATTTGACACTAATCACAAAGTTTTTTTGGATTGTTTCAGACAAAAGGAATAAACAGTCATTTAAGAGTTATAGTTTTGTAGATTGGCTTCAAAGGTAGAGCCAACTCATTATATTATTTTTTTTCAATACCTTGAATCAATTTGTCAGTCATATAAAGAAATGGGTTTAAGAAAGAGTTCAATGTTATTTCACACAGTGGAGTCATTACGTCGTAAAATTAGAGGAAAGAAATGAGGCGGAAATAATTACGTAGCAATTTTTAATCTACCCCATACATAGCAGTGGTTTAATTTTAGTATAAAGATTAATTGCACTAGACAGCAACATTTTTCATTGACAAGTTTTTCTAAGGCTACTATTTAAATACATTACATAGATACATACATACATTTTACATAGATTGAATACAGTCCATGAATTTTAATATGGAATTTTACAATGATTTTGAGCAAGGGATAGATTTCCTCACTACTTAGTAGGGTTATTTCATTATTTCATCAGAAGCCGGGTTGACTATATCAAAAATTCTGGATGCCGGATGGAAGATAGGGCGTTTAGCTCTAGCTGTCGAAACGGATGGACGTGTTCTCTCAATTTTTTTGCCGTTAGAATATCAAGGAAATGGGATAATGTATTCAGTTACTTTGTTTATCTTTTCTTACACTGGGTTCGCAGGCAGCTTAATTTTTCAATTCCTGGTTCATAAAAATGCCTTAACTAACAAGGAAAGTCACCATAAGGTGAAAAACTATCCAGTCTTGTTAATTTAATCCTTCATCTAAAACTCTCTTCTTCATTTGAAACAAAAGGGAAATGAGACGAAGAGTTCGTGCATGCAAGAAAACTACAACAGAGTTGCATTTTATGAACTTAGCCTTACAGAGCAACCGTTTGTTCATTAAAACAGGTTTTTGAGAAGAATGCAATAGCAAAGAGTACTAGTGGAAATATAAGGGCAGAGAATCCTTCGATTTTTATGTAGCGCGTGAGAAACAGAAAGGCAATTTTACTTTTTACTGTTGTGTTGTGTTTTGTGTAGTGAATTGTATGATAAACAAAAGTTGGTTTTTGTATTTTGCTAAAATACCCACTCACGACACGACTCAATCCTAAAATGGAGAAATCCCTATTCAAAAAAATATGAATTGCAGATCAAATCTTAGTATGTATAATTTTAAATTCACAATAGAAATTCATGCATTGGGTGCAAAAAAACGTGATGCTGCTGATGGACAATTTTCCTTCAGTTCCAGCCATTCAAAACCTTCTGTGTGAAAATTCGACAAATACATAGGGTCAGGTGCCCAAATAAAACATTTTAGCTCATAGAAATTAAATTTTTGTACGCAGACCCTTATTATTCCGACTCGTTGACCTAAAAAACTAGACACCTGGTTGACAATTCTTACAAACGTCTTAAGAATTAAGAATTCAAGTTGTTTTCAGATAGGGCAGCCAGAAGCATGCATGATTTGAGTGCGTGCTTGAATCGTGCATCTTTCTGTTCTACTGAATTGCATTGTTACAAATTAAATAAAAGCCTAGGGACACACTCCACTTGAACAAGTCACTTCACTTTGTATTAGCTACAGAATAAGAAAATCCCCATCGCCCATCTCCTCCATTATGAATTTTGCAATCTCATTTCATCTCTTTCTTATATTGAAATGAATATAACTTAATTGTTTTCTGTGCTTTGTACACCCTTATCATTAAATTGATCTAATTTAACTTGCACAAACGCTATGTCGGTCGTCGGAGTGGGACTAGGTCATGATGCCCAACTGTTGTAACACGCACAAATTGTTAATATTCAAATCAATTTGGATTGGATTTGGATTATAATTAGCGCTAGTGTAGCTCCCACTGAATTGTCACCGTGTCAAGTCAAGTCAGTCATGTCATGAATGACTTGACTTGGTTTGGCTTATTCTGTCAAGGAGCCCAACTCCTACTATATAGCTGAGCTACACGACACAATACCTATAATTTCTTTATTACTACGGCACGGCGTACGTACGTGGTACAAAGTAGACAATATTGCGAATTGCAAATATCAAAAGATTGCATCCCTTTCATTCTTATAAGGCAAAAGGTGCTTTGATTTGATTTGCGTGTGTGTAGGTCTTTGAATTAGCTCCAAGACCTAGACCCAGATCTACTTTAGGATTTCTTAGACTTGACTTGACTAATGGGACAGAACAATTCCATCATTTCCATTTGTAGATTGGACGGAACGGAACGTCACCCAGTGTCGCGTAAGAGCGAGCGAGCGTCACAAAGCCTAAAGCACATAATCGAGGTCTTTTCCATTAAAGATTTTCCTGAAGTTGAAGTTTATCGCACCAGCACCAGATTCGAAGGCGTTAAACTTGTACTTGTTCAAAGGTAAATTTAGTTCTCACGCATTGCGGTCGATCAGACGTGTGATTACTACTAGCCCCAACACATTGTGAATTAGCATTAGTAGAAGCAAAATTAAAGAAATGAAATGAACTGAACTAAGGTCAAGTCAAATTATGTCCAACCTTTCTCCTTCAACCAACAACACTTTACATTACAACTGGTTGCAATCATTTCTAGCCAATGTGTAAGTAGGTTAATTTGTTTGCTTGAGTCATGGAAAATTTCCAACAAAATCATGGGAGCTCAATACTCTTGCTCTGCCCTGCATATTGAAAATGGGTCAGGACAGGTTAGACTTTAATTGCAAGGAATTTGAAATTTAATTATGGGCTACAAGAACTGGGGAAATTCGGGTAGTCTACAATTTACAAAGAAAACAATCGATCCAAAAGGTAAGGTATTTCTGAATATCCAATCAATTTAAATGAAGTAATAATGGAATGTAATAACCAAAATGGTTATACAAAATTAGATCATGTCCTCATGCCCTTTCATTCACCTTTTGGGTAAATATAGGTGAAATCAATTATACAAAACTGTCCCAATAACTTGGATGGACTGAGAGTTCAAACAATAGGTTATGACCGACAGACGAATGAAGATGTTCTCATTTCATAACCCGAATACCTGAAAGGGAACTGGACAGGGAGTTGGCATGACCTAGTCTGACCTGATAAATAAATCCAACTAGGATTGTTTTCAAAAATTCCTTATAATTCTCCTGTCCTAAATTACCAAACCTCACCCCATTGTATTTACTGTCCGAATTCGGGGTATTGTCCTCATAGCATGTGAGATTAGATATGAGGAGCACTTTATGAATTAAATAGTCTCACACTTCTACTTTTGCTTCTACTGAAGACATGCGAACATGCTAGCTAGCACTTCAGTTGAATGAATATTTGAAACACGGAAACCTGGAAAATAGTCGTCGTATAAACGTAAAGTAGGGCGTGTCGGGTTCGAAATGGCTATAATAATTCTATTTTTCCGAGTATGGTCTGCACGGCACGATATGTTGAAAAAATAATACTGGATTGATGGGTTAATGAACAACCTGAATTCATAGCTGCATAGTTTTTGTGAGAAAGACCCATTTTTCCTTGAATTTGGTCAGTCGAGTCAATTCAAATCAGACGTAGCCAGGGAATATGAATAAATATGCATGGGTAAAAGAACTTTTGAATTACATTTACAAGTAATTTTAATGCCAATAAATGCATTTGCAATATAAATGGCCAACTAATGAATTTTTCTTAAGTAGCCAAGTGTGAAAGTTTCCAGACTTGGCTTTAATCCTTCAGTAAAGAAAGAAATCGAGTGGGCAAAGGAATTGGGTCACCTGAATTCACAGGTACATACACAGAGCTCCGTTACTGGGAAAAAACCAAACGAAGCCGTAAGTCGGTTCATATCATTTATCGACTCGGACTCAAAGAGGTTTTACACATGCACATATACGCTCTTTCTGACGCTGCGGTCTTTTTGACTTGTCTGGTCAACAATGGGTTGATACCCTGAGAATACATGAATTGAATCCTTGAAGCCTTATGGCATATTCATCCTATCTCTCAACGTAAAATATGATTAAATACATGATTTACGAATCTCAATCCTGAAGGACAAACGTGCATCTTGTTGTGGTGTACCTTAACACAAAAAAAGTTTCATTTCCGTTCCAATAACTCAGGCTTGCAGGTTTCTTTGTACCTATCTCTCTCGCTTACCTTGAATCCTAATCATCCTTGGGCTGCGATGCGACTATTCTTTGCCTTGTAACATGTCGATTTTCTGCCAAAAATTCTGTATTTCCCGACCCGAACTGCCCTGCAATGTGTCATTCTTCTGGCCGGTGGTAATAAAAAAGTCAGGGCTGGGGCTGGGACACACTCTGTATTATTACAACAAACAATGTTTTCCTCAGACGAGGAATTTTCTATCCATTGCATGTGATTGTCTAGTCTGTCTTCTTTTGACGGGGCGGGGAAGGTTTAGCTAATTTCTACTTAGAAAAAACTGCGGAAATAAGTTCCAAAAGGCAGGGGCAGACACACCACACCTGGGCTGGGGCTGGGGGATGGTTTAACTCCGACAACAGGAAATTCGTGTTAGCAAATGGCACGTATTATTTATTCGTGCAACCCTTCTACAGTATCCCAAACTTTTAATGTCAATCGGGTGTAATGTATCAGCACACTGTCAAGTTTAATTGCAAACAAAACAAATAGAATTCAGCTCTTACATCTAACTCATCACAGAAAAGCTATATTAGGATCATAATTCATAATTTATTTGTTCAGGTGCAAACTCCGAACCTATGAATAAAATTAGGCAGAGCAAATTGCAAGAAATCGGGATTATTTGAGGCATCAAACTGAATTTTTATTTTCTATCACGCCAAAATAGTCGAAACTTCTTCTATTAAAAACTGGCATATTTGACGAATACGTAAAATTAACAAAGTAAAAATTATTAGCCCAAGGCGAATAATGGATAAAGAGTTTCATTTTGTTTGACAACAGCTCAGGTTGGGTATTTTCCGATATCATAAATTCACAAAGCCCATTTAACCTTCCTGTCAAATACTCCAAACAAACTCATGTTGAATCTTTTTATGAAATTTCCTTTGATATTTAGTAGAAGGTTGACATAATTTTTTATTACGTCCGGTCCGCCCTTGAAGGCAAAGATATTTTTCGACCTTTAGCTGAATAGGCCCAGCCCCATTGATACACCTGGGTTTATACTGTTGAATTACTGTTGTGAACAGAAAATGAGAAGATCGAATGGTCTTCCTTCATTTCGTTAAATTTTGGCAACCAAGTGAATAAAAGCAGTACGTGTTAAGGCTTACATTCGGATTGTTCTCAATTTCTGGGTCACTAATACAATTTATCTCTAGTATTCTTCTTCAAGAGAATGAATGACTTATATGGCATCATTCCCAATTTATTGTAAATTGCAGTCAGACCGGACAACAAATATTGATTACAGTATTTTTTTCTATTTCCAGCGTCAGTAAAAATGTTGAAGATGCGATTGGCCCTTATCTTCGGACTCCTTCTCGTCGTTTGTCTCTCCTACCAGTCAACAAACGCGGAGA
>WJEZ01002894.1:0-12140 GCA_009869925.1 Thalassaphorura encarpata
GGTTGGAACGGTTAAAGGTACGTGAATTTTTACGATTTTTCATTGATTTAAGTACATTCCTTCTAGGGCATTAACCTGTAATATTCTTTACGTGAATTGTTTAATTTTAAGAATGTTTAATCGGCGATTTCCCTTTGCTGCAAAATAAGAATTCCAAATCCTAATGAATTTTAAAAAATTGGATCATATGGTATCAGCGCATATCCAAAAAACTAATTATGACTCTGAAGATTCTGTAGAATAATGTTCTGAATAATGAAATTCTTGTCGAGTTTTAGAATGTTCGTATCTGGATTTCCCAATTTATTTATTTAGGCATAGCATAGCATAGCATAATATTTTTATACGGACACTTGAATAATAACAATCATCCGAAAAAACCTAGTTTCCTGTAAAGATAAATTTTCACTTGTTGTCAGGAAATGGAGCTGATTTCTTGAAGATCTTTGAAAGACTTCTTCGTGGAGTCTGGACACCAAATGCAATGGAGATTTTGCAACCAGCATTGTAAGTTTGTATAAAAGTCAAAGCCAGAGAATACTTCTAATTCTAAAACTTCCTTAAATTTCTTATTCAAATTTCCAGTGCAACCAAAGCTTGCATTGCTGCGTCCATCATTTTCCTCCTGGACAAAAAATCAGAATTCATTTCAGCCCCACACAGCTTGCTCTACTTTGGGATTGTCGTGTTTTTTGTTTATTTCAAGGTACTTTTTTTTAACTGAATCTTAGAATACGTTACGATGCAATGAATTGATCATTTTTATTTTCTACTTTACAGGTTTCGTCCATCCTCCTTGGAATTCATGATCCATTTGCTCCATTTGAGAATATTTTCTGCGCTTTGTTCATGGGAGGTCTTGCTGATGCAATTTCACGTGCGTTTGGAGCAAAAGTAGTCGGAGATCCACAAAAAGCAGGGGAACAGTCTAAACCCGAATCCGCCAAGAAAAAAGAATGAGACAGGGTTGATGGCTTAGATGAAAATGAAATTGACAACGATTCTTTAAAACAGTCTCAAAACAACTTAAGTATGATGATGAGAACTGTAAAGAGCGACTTAATGATTCTGATTAGATTAGTATGTTCTGTTTTTGTTTGTCTATTCTGTTCTATCCTGTCATGACGTGTGTGACCCATATTTATTTTGACTGATACTACTGAACTACCAAATTGAGATGCCACAGGAATTTAAATAATATTGCATTAGATCTACCGATGTTATTATAGATGATCAAGTCGTATTTTGTGTATATTTAATTCAAATCGTGCAGCTGTCGTATTTTACTGGTAGGAAAGAAGGTAAAATTGAGATGCCACAGGAATTTAAATAATATTGCATTAGATCTACCGATATTATTATAGATGATTTATTGATATTCCGATCTGCCAAATGTGGAAATTATGCAAGTATTTTTCCTACAATGATACGCTAATATTTTTCCCGTAGCAGATATTCAAGCAGATTGTAATGTATTTAATTCAAATCGTGCAGCTGTCGTATTTTACTGGTAGGAAAGAAGGTAAAAATTATATGTAAATGTCTATCATGATGAATCTATGTAAAACCCTTAAATTGATGTGATCTCCCTCATAACATATGCTGAATCAATTTAGTCTCATTTACATAGGACTAGTATTAATCAATTTACAACTGCCAATGCAATTCTTAGAATTATGCAATGAAATTACGAAGTTATTGTAATGTAAAACGGTTTTTGTCCCGCCCGGCTCTGTGAGTGATTATATTAATTACTTTAACCTTACTAGTCATGAGTCCTTGAATTAGCAATTAGAATCGTTGACACATTTGTGTACTCCACTAGTCGAACCTGATTTTCTTGAGTTCTCAGTTCTCTTGTGTTTAATAGAAAGGTATTTATTACTAGTTTACGATTTGAACGACCATAAAAACGAATTACTTACGACTCATAGTCATCATTGGCATTTTAGCATGAATCACCATAAATGACACATTCACCGAGAATGAGAATTATTTCTTCCTGCTTTCTAAGTATTTATGTTTTGAACTATTGAAATAAAGATTGGATTGATTTGTTTTGTGAAGTTGGGCATTGGATTGGATTAAAAAAACTCAGATTGAGTCCTATTTCATTTTGATGATGAAAAATGATGAATCTTCAAAAAAATCTAATCTGTATCTAACAAACACTTGAGAATTCATAACAAAAAGAAATATTTATTCATAGTTTTGTGCTCATCTTAAAAATTCAACGTAATATGCACTCGAATTGATTGTTAGTATCAAAAATACGATTACAAGAGTACGAGTACACGTACGTGATGAATTTAAAAAATCTAAACTCTTACTTTATCTTATAGTTCTTGCGTGGTGCGGGAATTGGTTTATTTGGTTTTAATAAATAGAGTAAAAACTTGTTCAATATAATTTACGTATTGTAATTATTACCATACCTATGCCTAGGCTAAAGAATTTAATTAATCTTATTCACATTTTAATTATGTCACGTACATTTACAAGTACGGATAGGTAGAATTGGACTGGGTACCGGAATCGGAGATTGAATGATTAAAGTGCGACATAAATTAACATGGCCTACCTACCCATTGTCCTCTTTTCCAATGTCAGAACCAAGTTCAGAGATAAATCCGTTTCTTGTAGAGCAGTGATCTCCGGCACATGTAAGCGGTAGAGTCACAGACACACGTTGCTGGAGCTGTTTGCTCTTTTCTTTGGGTTTAGGCTTGCCTAGAAGTAGATTACGATTTTGACCTGAAAAAATTAAAAGAGCAAAGATTTGAATAAAGTCTATATTAAGTAGTCTACTTGGGTTAGGATCTCACCAATAGGATTAGTAGAGAAATTACCTTCATCGGGTGGATCTGTCATGATTTCAATCTCGCTCTCATCCTCAACATCAACATCAACTTCAAAATTATTGTTGGATTCAAACGAATTTCTTTTAATATGGTTAGTCAAAGTCACGTCAGTGGTACAAGTGTTATTAAACCATGTATGTTTCAAGCACTCGTCGATTGTTAAGCGATCACTGCACACATCATCGATTTAAAAACAAAAACAGAAATATTAGAACAAATCAAACACAAACCAAATAAACCTTCAAAATTTCTTACCTTGGATTGATTACGAGCAGTTTTTTGATAAAATGTATAGCGTGGATTGATATCTTGTGGAAATACTCAACCGGGAATGAATATATGAGTTTTGTTATGTTTAAATAAGTTTCTTGTTTATCATAGCTGCCAAATGGAGATATCCCCGTGAGAAGTACATAGGTCAACACACCCATACTCCAGCAATCAACTTTTAGTGTTAACGGTTCATAGTCCAACACTTCAGGGGCTAGATATTCATCCGTTCCTTTTATGTCCCGTATCTGAAAATAATGTAGATTAAAGATAAATCAGTTTTTAATTTAGAATAATTCATTGTGTACCTCAACCGTATTGTCCAGATAACGACTCAAACCAAAATCACAGAGTTTTATACTACAATTAGGATATGTTCCTTGTAAGATTATATTTTGTGGTTTAATGTCGAGGTGTGCTATAAAATTTCGGTGTAAAAATTGTAGCCCTTTCAAAATATCTCGCAGCATTGTTATACAAGTGGACTCTTCTATGTATTCGTGAATATCTAATATCGTCTGGAGATCTCCGCCATGGGCCCTGCAATGATTAATAACATAAATCAGTCTTCTGTAGCAAATTTAAAGCAAATAAAATTGTAGCTCAACTCACATCTCGAGTAACAGGATCGTGTCACTGGGTGTTTCAAATACTTCAAACAATTTAATTACGTATGGACAACTATTTGATAGTTTTAGTATACTGACTTCATGCCACACCTTCGAATCGAAAAAAAAGTATTGCAAAGTTAAACTACCCAACAGTTACATAAGAATAATCGCATTACCTCCTCAGGGGTAACCCTACGCCTTTTACGTATGTACTTGGCAGCATAAACATCATCGACTTCTTTGTGTGTCGCCCGTTTCACTGTTGAGAATTTCCCTCTGAAAGATAAGACAAGAGTTGATTGAAACTAAAATTCACCATTAAACGGCACGTCAAACGAACAAATTATCAAAAAAAACTCACCTTGCGAATGCCTTTGGTTCCACATGAAAGCGATTTTCGATGGAATCCTTTGCTAAAATTTTGCGTTTGTCCTCCTCTTCCAATGAAACTAACCCAAGTTTTTCTTCCATTTGCAATTCTCAATGCACTAGTCCTTGTCCTCGTTCACGACTCTACTAACTAAAGTTGAGTCTTGTAGCTCCAGTTTTGATAAATTAAGTCAAAGGTCAAGGCTGTTGGGGTGGAGGTGCTGCTGGATGTTTTGCTAATAAATTATTTAACTAAAGTTGGTCCACTGATATTGTCACCCTGTCTGTTGTCTTTTATGCGTATTGTTGATGCGTACGTATCGTGTGATTAAAATAATAAATAAAAATAAGTTAATGACTGATGGAATGATAAGACACAGACACAACACAGGCAGGGGCTAAGCAGGGAGAAAGAAAGGACGAATAAAACTACACTGTGTTGTGATGTGAAGTACAAGTAAGAATTTAGCTGCTTTGAATTTAAACGGTTAAAAAATTACTGTTTCCACAACCCAAACTCAACAATTGGTAGATGGCGGGGAAAAGGACAGCAATGCCAAAACGGATACGGAAACTGTAACAACTTTTTTTATCACCGACAGCCACAGTCGGTAAAAAACTGAAAACATTTTTATGAGCATTTCATTTCCTGTCCGTCCGGAGGTAAAGAAAAAAAATATGATCATTTCAGGCAAGTACACGAAGCTCGAAAATAATGTAAATCCGCCTTTTAGTGATCAAAGGAAAATCATCTCAATGTCAAAAGAAAAATACAATTAGCATTTATATTTTCCTCTTATCATCACCATCTTGCAGTCAGTAATCCATAAGTGACCGGGTGCTATGTTTTTTTCCAAGTATTGACTACTTGTATGATTTAGAGAATTAGTTCGAATTAGAATTAGAAACAACTAAGGTCCCAAATCTTATAAGTAAAAGACCAATTCGGATTCAAGCTAAATGTTTGGAATTAAGGAACAGGAACTGTGTGTAATGTATTCAACACAGCAGCGATTCCTCACTCAATGCAATTGCTGCAGGATTTTCAAACTCTCAAAGGCAATCATTAATTCACATATTGTACATCTATTTTTTATTCAACTAAAATAACATTAATTTCGAAATTCAAACAGATGAAACTCAATGTCGAATTTAAATCTAACATTTCTCTAAAAACCTCGACTTATTTTTAAATGACTTGATTCATATAAGTACGAGAACTAGGATTTTCAAAGAATGTTTTTTTATAATTTCACCTGATGAAACGTTAAAAATTACAAAATTAACGGTAAATGAAGGAAATGGTACATGCTACTGCCTTTCCTTGTTTTTTAACGTGATCTACTATTTTTTGATACGATAGTGTCAGTATTTGGATTCTTGGCCAATACTTTCGAATCATGAAATTAATGATACAAGTATGGAGTAAAACTGGGTAGATTTTGATTTACTAAGCTGTTTTTAATCCAAATCGAATGACGTCTTACCCTTTTGAGTAAATAATAAATTTAGTCATGTCATGTAACTGAGTTATGGATAAATACAAAATCATAAGTCAATCCTACAACCCTCTTTCTCGGATATCCCTTTCCTTCCATGAATTTGATTAACAAATTTCGCACAATTAGAGAGAACATTTCAACCTCAACCACCCAGACCTGTACACGTATAATTTAAATTGTATTGCCTTGTAAGTTCTTGATTAATTTCATATACAAAATCAATGTCAACCTTGACAAGGACTGAATCAAATGGGAACTGTTTCAGAACTTCAAATTCCAATCCTTGAATATCAAGAACGATCAAGTCTACTTCAGAAATTTCTATTGCAGCCAAAATTGAGAAAAGTGGAAGCGTCTGGACGTCATAGGTCGTAAAGTTGGATTTAATATGAGTAGGAAATGAGGCATCTATGTTGAAGGAACTTGAATCCAACCATTTATCCATGCTTTTCAACTTGGCCTGGATTATATTGAACAATGGGTTTTAAATAATCTAAGATTTACGATTTGGTTAATTTTTGTTACCCTTGTGGGATGATTTTGGTCAGAAAGACAAACATCCGAGATGTAAGCCTTTCGATGAACTGATTTTAATATGGGTACAAGTTCTGGGTGACATTCGATAAGTAGTCCATTCCACTGAAAATATTTCTCCAAAGCCAAGGTATGAGAAATTATTCCATCATTGGCTCCTACTTCAACAAAAAATCCTCCGGTCTGTAAAGAATACAACGTTAGTGACACTTTATCAATGAATTCTATGCTGTATCAATTTCGCCTTATTTTTGAAGAGTGGATAAACGACAGCTCCAACTGACACGTCCAAATATTTTGTCGGATCTGGTTTCCCAAAATCGTACTCTAAGGCTGAAGGTGAAAAAATATGGTGCCGCTTGATGTACTCATGTAATTTCTTAACTTTTTGATCCATTGTTAGAATATCATTCGGGCCAATAGGAGTATCGGTAGGAATGGGTGGTACAATATCGGCAGATAAAATCTGAACTTTTTGACTTGTGTCTTCATCTCCGTGTAATGCTTTTTTTGAAACCAGTCCAATTTGCCAAACCATGAAGAGGACGCTAATGCACAGCGTACACAAAAGACACTCACGTTTTACTTTGGAACAGAAGCGAAAGCTGGATTTTAAACAATATATAAGAATTACTAAAATATCAAGTTTATCTACTAAGTATTACCTATTTATGGGAGACATCGTTTCAGGCTCAGATTTATTACTAACATATTTCTCGAAACTGCATAAATTACTCGGAGTAAGAGCCATGCCATGACCCACACCCATGGGATGGAAGTTTCAGTTGAATTTCGGATATTATTGACACAGTCACGTCTGGAATCTGGATGACAGAATTTGCGAGACCAAAACCAACGCCAAAGCAAATAATAGTTCCAAATTCAATGAAAAATGATTCACCTGTGTAATTGGCAGACGTAATAGCAATAATAAACTTGATCGAGTCATTGCCCTACGCTAGTCAACGTAATCCAGAGTCTAACCTGGATGATATTATGCTATATCTTAATTTAACGAAAAAAATGTAAATGCCGAAGAATAAACTGACGCAGAAAGAGCACATAATGTAAAAACCTCTACCAAAAATATATTTTGTAGGATTGGAAAGCAGAACAGTAGTAACTACTCAAAATGCATTAGTAAACATATATAATAGGTTGTTACACTTTCATAATTTCAATTGAAATTAAAACCCTGAAATCCAGAATTTTGGCTAAGGTATAGTGGAAAAAACATCTTAACTTGAGCAGCTATAAGACCTTAAGCTTGCCTAACTGATATTTGCTGATTTAGAATGAATTCTAAACCGAATACGAGTATGAAAAAAGTGATCAATTTGATATTGAGAGAAGAAATGAGGCAAAAATGAGACTTTCTTCTACAGGTGCCAGCTACGGCTTAGCCCATAGATTGAGACGAGGAAAAATTGAATGGAAATTAGACCACTCCTTATGGAGCCAACCTACATCGCACTTTAAAAACTTTATTATCAATAATAATTTCTAGTCATTTTCATAAAGATTCCCCATCAAACGGAACTGTCATTATTAAGGTCACGAGGACAGAAAAATTATTTTTGGTTTACGGGTTTTAAAACTAACTAAAAAAGGATTGTTTTTTTGGCTTAATTCGATAAGAATCAGAATGTTGTAAATTTGGAGAACTTCCTCTTCCTCTAGACAGAAAATCTTTCAAAAATGTCCAATAGTTCCAGTTTAGTCATTCCGATAGTGTTATGGGGAAAAGAGTCTCCGACCCATACAGTCAAATGTATGGCCGTAAAAAGAGATTTGAGCTCCATTGTGACTGGGTGTCACGACGGACACATTTGCATTTGGGATGTGGATTCAGAAACTGTGGAGGTAATTCAACTAATATTTTAGTTAATTTGTGGATATCAAAGATCAGAAATTCAAACACATGTGTGTTAAACATTTTCAGGCCACTCCACGTTGTTTTCTCATTGGACACAGTGAAGCCATTTCAGCTTTAGCTTATGTTCATTTGACCACGGAAAAATTTGACCTCATTGTCAGTGCGAGTGAAAATGGGTAAGTTTCTACATCGTACTACTCGAAAGAAAGATTTGCAATTGATTGTTATTGTAAAATTCCAGAGAGGTTTGTAATTGGGATGCTGTGGATGGGAGATGTTTAGAAACAGCCAGATGTCATTCAGCTCATACTCACATGCAGGTTCGAACTGGAATAATTAATTTATAGTCAATCAAAATTGAAGAAACTGATAATAATTTTATAAATTAAACTTTTAGACTTATACACCAGCTTTTACAACTTCCCCACACTTATTTTGCACTGGATTCTACCCTGATGTTCAGATTATTGATCCTGTGACATTGGAAGTAACAATTTGTTTGAGTTCACATGTTAATCCGGATTGGATCAGTGCTCTACATGTTTTGAGGCCAAATAAGAAACTGGGTAAATCAGTTGATTGCTTTTTGAGTGATCTGACAGATTTTAACTAATTGGGATAAATGTTTGCTTTTAGATGATGTCATTTTGGCTGTGACCGTAAATGGAACAGTGAAAGTTTGGACAATCAATGAAGCAGAATTCAAAAGCCGTGAACCGATTTTTGAGAATGAATCTAAACAAATCCGCATTCGAAATGCGTCTGCTCTAGTCTGTTGTAAATACAATAATAGGACTGTTTTAATTGTTTCAAGCAATTGCTGGCAGAGTAAAAATATAGCAAAATGGAGAAAAATCGGAATGTTTCGTGAGTAGGATATACATATAATTTATTTTTACCGTTCTAAATTTTCAGATCTATGACGCTGGAGATTTTTCCGTACTTACGCAAATGGCTCCGCCAAAGAAAGAGAAATGGCTAGGAGGTCAATTCTTGAGCCCGGATCGTGTCATTTGCTGGACAATGACTGGAAAGAGCTATTTATTTCGACTTCCTAATAAGTATGATTTTTATTTGTGTCTCCGTCCTGATTCACTAATGTTATTTTTTTATATTTTTATCAGCTGTGTTGTGGAAAACAAAGAATTTCACAAATCCTCAAAGGATGAGCAAGCTTTTATGTATTGTTCACTTGGAGTCTCACTCAAGGTACTTTATTACCACCCTGGCGTTGAATGAATTTAATCCAAGATTTTGATTTTTAGCCACTAGTCTCACCACCTACCATGTACTTTAGTACTGTGAACAATAAGAAAATCTTAGTAAGGGGGGATGCAGATGGGAGAATTACGTCTTGGAATGTCCCTGATGTGACGAATAATCAACTAGCTATGCTAAGACAAGAAGAATTTACTAAACCACCTGGTATATTTTTTTAAATTAGGGCGAGTTTATAATTGTGATGTAGATTTCTCAGTTTTAGAATTTGATTCTGGTTTTTCAGAAATGCCACCAATGTCAACTTCAAGTTTACAAACAGCTTGGGATCAAATTCTACCTTCACCTCCTGGAATTTTGGATCAGTTTGTAAGAATTTATTTAAACAGGAGGGAAATTACGGAAATGATTTGATTTAATTTTGACATAATTTAATTCAAGGACACTGATGAATGCCGTGGCCCAGCTTTAACTTGCAGTATTTATTTGGCACAACAAAGTCGACTAGTTTGTGGAAGGGAAGATGGTTCTATTGTTGTTGTTCCTGCCACACATACAGTCATGCTGCATCTGCTCCATGGAAGACATCAACAATACGAAGGTACAGTCCACCAACCCAACTTTCAAATTGGTAGAAATTGTTAACTTTACAAATTATATTAATAGAGTGGCCACTTCACCATTTACTTTTGGGACATAAGGGAAAAGTAAATTGTTTAGTTTACCCGCACGGAGTACACCCAAGATATGACCCAGCTTTTCTTGTGTCTGGTGGAAGAGATTTCTCTGTAATTCTTTGGGATCTTGTCAAATGTGACCTCATTCATCGGTTTTGTGTCCAAGCTGGAGAAATTACACAGATTTTGGTTCCACCAAACGAATGCTCGGTAAGCATACTAGAATTAAAGATTATTTATCCATAACTTTACATGAACTTTGTGGAATTTTTAGCCGAGACTCCAACAAACAGTTTGTAGCGTGGCTAGTGATCATTCCGCTGCACTATTGTCTCTTCGTGAAAATAAGAGCGTGCTCCTAGCTTCTCGTCATCTTTTTCCGATTGCAAGTATTAAGTGGCGCCCATTGGATGATTTTTTGATCGTGGGATGCTCAGATGGAACTGTCTACGTTTGGCAAATGGAAAGTGGGAATTTGGATCGTGTGCTTTATGGAATGGCTGCTGAAGATGTACTTTCAGCCTGTGATGAAAATACTCTCCAGGGATTTGAAGTTGGACTTGCAAATCCAGCCGTACATTTCTTCCGTGGGTTGAAATCAAGGAATTTTGCTGCCATTCGACATGCGGCTCAGGTAAACTAATTTTATTTAATTTTAAATTAGATTTTTGTATTAATTCTTAATAATTCTTCACAGCGTGGCTTGCATCATTTACAAAATCAAACAGCAACTGGGCCAATTGACCCGCTTGATCATTCACGTGCCCGTTTACCACCACTGATTGTCCAAGGACTCCGAACTCATGAATCTGACTCTGAATCTCATGTATTATTCTTCGATATTGAAGCCCTGATTGTGCAGCTACTAACGGATGAATATGGTGCTTTGTCTCCTAATACATTGGAAGCCCAAGGATTGATCAGTCAGTCCGAATTTTGCAAGATTTTAACTCTCACACATTCCTCATCGCCAGATGCACAGAAGAAAATTGCAGATTTCTTTGGAAAAGTTAAAGATAAAGCTGGAGATATGGAAAAAATGTTAAAGGATAAGGACAGACATGGTTAGTAAAATTTCTCTAAGAAATCTAAGACTTACTTCGAAGCAGAAAGCCATTTTAACTAGTTTGTATTTTGTACTTTAAGCTGTAAAATTCATTTTAATATTGTGGTGTTAAGCTAATATTTTATTTTTCATTGTTTTTTAGGTCTTTTGGCCAAAGTTAAAGAAGGTGCGGAGAAAATTCAAGCAAAAGCTGAGTCTGCTCTTCTTATTAAACAAGAAAAGGAATCAGCGAGTCGTAAAAGTGAGTTTTCAACAATTTATGCAATCTACTTGCTTTTATCAACTCTCTTTCTAAAATCCGATTTCAAATATTCTTTAGGTTCATCAGCCAGTCTAAGTTTGGGTGAAGGGATGTCTGCAACTAGGAAAAATAGAAATATGCTTTTTGAATCAACGATTCCAATGGAAATTGCACAGTTGCTACTTTCCCTCCTTCTTGGTTGGGGCCTTGATTTGGAATTAGATCAAATATCAGAGACAAGGCTAGGGCTGCTCAAGCCCTTAGTGCCAGTATACATTTGGCCAATTGTCTAAAGCAGGTAAGGGTGACTGTTAAGTTTTTCGTCCATTACATAAAGTGTTCTTCTAATTTAATTTGTATGTAGGCTATATGTCCCTGATGTCGCCGACTTGGCGTCCACCATCAGTTCACGCAACTGCTGCTGTGGCCTCAGCCCCTCCAAAAGCCATCGCCGGTGGAAGTGGCGCTATTGTAGCTGGACCCGATTCTACAGTCGAAAAATTATCAGATCGAGTCAAAACATTCACGTCAAAACTACATTGGGAAATCTCTCATTCTCTAACGACTAATCATTTGCTAACCATTGTCGCCCTAGCGAATACTCTCATGTCAATGCAGAATGCAACTTTCGTTCCTGAACAGGAGAGGCTAAGACGGGCAAATCGGTAAGAAAATACTACAGAAAAATAATGTCAATTGTTAGTTTACATTGTTGGATCTGGATTCGTTAGCCCATCTTCAAGGAGTTCAATCACATCTGCAACTCATCAACCACCAAGTGTTGAAGATGTTTACATAACTCAACAGGCAGCTTCTAAACATGGGTGGAGTCTCATTGCTACACTTCATTGTGTCATGCTCCATGAAAAAATTTGTCACTTGGGTTCAAAAACTTTTAAAGAGCCCTTAGTCGAA
>WJEZ01002895.1:0-12135 GCA_009869925.1 Thalassaphorura encarpata
AAGATTGCAGAAACATCCAATGCTCAGATGATTATTGTCAGAATGGTGGACTTTGTGTAGCTCAAGGTCATCAGGCCATGTGCTTTTGTCCAGGTAAACGCTATTATTATTTTTGACAGAATCTGTGTTCAAATTTTACCAAGTATTTTACTTTTTCAGCTGGATTTACTGGTCGCCTGTGTGAGGTCGACATAAACGAATGTGACAGTCAACCCTGCTACAATGGGGCGACTTGCACAGATGAACCACAAGGTTATAAGTGTACTTGCCCACCAGGGTATGGGGGTCTGAACTGTCAAGATCAGCAAACAAATTGCCGAAATGATACATGCCCAGATCAAGCCATGTGTAAATCGGAACCCGGGCTTGGAAACCATACATGCTTATGCAAAAATGGATATACTGGAACTGACTGCGATATTACAGTCAACCCATGCACAATGGGTGGAAACCCTTGTGAAAATAGTGCGCTCTGTATACCCCTACAACAAGGTCGCTTTAGATGTGATTGCCAGGCTGGGTGGGAGGGTCCATTGTGTGATTCCAACATCGATGATTGTGCTGAGCTTCCATGTCTTCTGAATGCCAATTGCACAGATCTCGTCAATGATTTCAGCTGTGGATGTCCTAGGGGATTTACTGGGAAACGATGCGAGATCAAGGTGGACCTTTGTGCGTCAGAACCATGTCACCATGGTCTTTGTGTGGATCGACTCTTTGACTATGAATGTATTTGCGAGGAAGGATGGTCTGGACCTAGCTGCGATTTAAATATTCCAGAGTGCGCAAATAATCCATGCGAAAATGACGGAGAATGCATTGATGAGGTCGGTGGTTACAAATGTGTTTGTGAACCAGAATTTACTGGGAAGCGATGTCAGCATAGAATCGACGACTGTGCTCATAAACCATGCCAGAACGGAGGCACTTGCACTGATTTATTCAACGGATTCGACTGTCTGGTAAGTGTTTTGACACCAATTCAATTCAAATATGGTATATTGATTTTCAGTGGAATTTGAATCTGTACTAATTTGTTTTTGCTTTTCTATTTAATTTTAGTGTCGACCAGGCTTTGTCGGTAAGTGTACAACATTTTTTAATATCTAGAGATGACGTGACTAATTTTAATTTGACATTTGACAGGGTTACAATGCGAGGCCGAAATAGATGAATGTTTGAGCTCACCTTGTTCACCTGAAGGAACGGAAAGTTGTGTTGACCTTGATAATAAATTCGAATGTAAATGCCGACCAGGCTTTACGGGAATTGGTTGTGAGGTAAGTCAGTTGAGCTAGTGAAAACCTTGAAGTGTTGTTATTGTATTTATCATTTGTTTTAACAGACAAATACTGACGAATGTGAGAATGACCCTTGCTTGAATGGTGGAACTTGTATTGATGGAATAAACTCATACTCTTGTAAATGCCCACCCGGTTGGATTGGAAAATCTTGTGAAAAGGATACCAGTATGTGTGAATCGACGCCTTGCCAAAATGATGCGGCGTGTGTCAACTTATTCCAAGATTACTTTTGCGTTTGTCCAAGCGGAACAGATGGAAAACAATGTGAAACGGCTCCAAATCGTTGCATTGGAGATCCTTGCATGCACGGTGGCAATTGCAAAGACTATGGATCTGGTTTGAATTGCTCTTGTCCCACAGATTTTACTGGGATAGGATGCCAGTATGAGTTTGATGCTTGCCTCGAAGGAGTTTGTCAAAATGGAGCTAGTTGTATTGACAATGGACCTGGGTACAAATGTGTTTGTGCGGACGGATTCACTGGAAAGAACTGTGATCAAAGTATTCCACATTGCAAGCAGAACAGTTGTCCTCCTACCGCTACTTGTGTTGATTTGAGTGATGGATTTTACTGCAAATGTCCATTCAACCTTACTGGAGAAGATTGTAGAAAAAGTAAGTCTTACATACAGTCTTCTAATATCAATTTCAATTTCTTCAAATTTTAACTAATTGTGTGTTTCATGCAGCTATTCAAGTGGACTACGACTTAGTTTTTACGGATGATGAAGGAACAGCCAGTGCCCAACAACCGATCCCATTCCAGTTAAATTCGAAAGAGACAACTGGATTTTCTTTAGGCTCATGGGTCCGGTTACTTACTGGAGAAGATTGTAGAAAAAGTAAGTCTTACATACAGTCTTCTAATATCAATTTCAATTTCTTCAAATTTTAACTAATTGTGTGTTTCATGTAGCTATTCAAGTGGACTACGACTTAGTTTTTACGGATGATGAAGGAACAGCTAGTGCCCAACAACCGATCCCATTCCAGTTAAATTCGAAAGAGACAACTGGATTTTCTTTAGGCTCATGGGTCCGGTTCACACATCATGATGACACTGGAACTTTCTTGAATTATTACGTTGTTCAGTCAGGCATTTCTACAAGGAATAGAAGATTAGCAATTCAGGCACATAGTGCTGGAATGTTAGTCTCTCTGTTCAGTGATGTACCTGAAGTCTATTTACCATTCCGGGACTACGCTCCTGTCAACGATGGACAGTGGCATCATGTGACTACTGACCTATGACAAAAATACCACTTCTCTAGTTCTCATTACGGATGGTCTCATAGCTGGCAAAGCAGATACATATGGAAAAGGGAAGGAACTTCCAGAATTGTAAGTTTATTACAACATTCTGATTTTATTTGGAATTAAACTAAACGAAACAACTGAAATATTTATCAAAGACAATATTGAATTGACACAAAATTCCTTGTATAATTTTAGTGGATGGATCTCATTGGGAGCCCCTGCATCTGAGTTCGGACGTGCACCACAAGATTCTGGTTTTATTGGAAGCCTGAGTCGTGTGCAAGTATGGGGAAGGCCATTGGACCTAACGAAAGAAATTCAAAAACAAGTACGAGGATGCCGCTCGGAGCCAGTTATTTATACAAAGCTAATCCTTCCTTGGAATGGCTACGACCGAATCTCTGGTGGTGTTGAGAGGGTTGTACCTTCGGCATGTGGTGAACGTGTTTGCCCACCTGGAATGTCTGGAAACCGTTGCGATGTTCTTACTACGGATAAAGTACCGCCTCAGGTGACTCATTGCCCTGGAAGCATGTGGGTCATCACTCGTAACGGATCTGCGACTGTGACTTGGGATGAACCTGTGTTCTCAGATAATATCGGAATTGTTCGTGTAGAAGAGAAACAAGGATTCCGCCCTGGACAGACATTATTATGGGGCGATTACGACATTGCTTATGTGGCTTATGATCAAGCCGGTAACAATGCCATGTGTCGTTTCAAAGTTCATGTCTTGGGTAAATCATTGAAATCATTTATATTCAATTAATTCAAGCCAACACCTTATATGAAATATTTTGTCCTTGTTGCAGCTGAATTTTGTCCAGCTATTCCTGATCCGGATGGTGGGGCTCAACAATGTACAGGATGGGGTAAGCATTAAAGTTTTAACGTTGCAGTAACAATCACCAATTAAACTTATAACATTTTGCTCTTGCAGGACCTGGTGGACATTTCAAAGCTTGTGAAATTAGCTGTACTTCCGGCCTAAAATTCTCCCAACCCGTTTCTAAATTTTACGCTTGTGGTGCTGAAGGTTTCTGGCACCCGATACAGGACATTGAAAAGCCATTAGTTTACCCGTCTTGTACATGTAAGTTTTTCAAATTAATCATAACTATGCTAACATTGACATTTGAAAACAATGCACTTCAAATTATTATTTGCCTTCTCTCACAGCTTCGAGACCAGCACAACGTGTTTTCAAGGTCAAGATTCAATTCCCATCCGCTGGACTCTGCAATGAAGCTGGACAAGGAGTTTTAAAAGAACGTATTAAACTCGCAATTGGAAAATTAAATCAAGAATGGCGATTCTGTGCAACGAAGGTAAAAGAAGGAGCCGATTGTCAGGATTTGAACATTGGGGTAATGTGCAACAAGAAAGCTCGTTCTCAACGCTCACTCCTTCCGCCCACTAATAAAGTCAAACGGGAGTCTACACCGGAAACTGAGGATGTTTATGATGTCGATATCAGTTTCCCTGCCCAGAGTGACCCTGTTACCAATGTCAATACGAATGAGAGATCAAATATTCAGCGATTGCTCCAAGGACTCATATTGGAAAAAGATGCATTTGATGTGAGAGACGTCCTTCCAAATACAGCTGCTGATCCAACCAGTTTGGACCTAGTATCGGACTATGCTTGTGCTCCAGGACATGTAGTAGTGGGGTCAGATTGTGTTCCTTGCGCATCAGGATCTTATTTCCGAGCTGGGGCTCGTGGAAATGGTACATGTGAAGTTTGTCCGACTGGAACTTATCAGAGTCAAACTGGACAGCTTATTTGTACACCCTGTCCAACTATTGTCGATAAACCTGGTGTTACCAAAATCCTTGGTGCCAAGTCTCCAAAAGAATGCAAGCAAAGATGTCCAGCTGGAAAATAACTTTGACGAAGTGGCTGAGCTTTGCAAAAGTTGCGGTTATGGCTCCTATCAACCTGATGAGGGACAGTTCAACTGTAAACTTTGTGGTCTTGGCAAAACAACTCGAACAACGGATGCAGTTTCTGAACTGGATTGCAGAGATGAGTGTCCGAGCGGAGAGCAATTGAGTTCTGAAGGTATTTGCTTACCTTGTCCACGAGGTACTTATAGAAGTCAAGGAGTTCAACCTGCCTGTGTGAGCTGTCCTGGAGATAAAACCACTCAATCCACTGGTACATCTTCAGTGGATCATTGTACACTGCCAATTTGCAGAGCTGGTAAGCCATGGGAATATAAATTAATTTTATTTGACAATTAATTAATTTACCATCCGATTTTTTATTTAAAGGGTCATATTTGATTCCATCTGAAAACCGTTGCCAACCTTGTGGTAAGGGAACTTATCAGCCTGACGATCAGCAAACTTCCTGTCTGACTTGCCCATATGACCATTCAACAAGCTTCCTCGGAGCGGTGCGTTTCTTTTTGAACTTATAAATTGATGATGTATTGTTCTTCATTTTGATCTTAATGATGATTATTTTGGCTAACAATTTCAGACCAAAGTAGAAGACTGTTCGAATCCTTGTGATGTGAGCGGAGGAGCATCAAATCTATGTGACCCTAATGCATTGTGCTTGCTTAATATAACATTTTAATCTTACTGATGATTATTTTGGCTAACAATTTCAGACCAAAGTAGAAGACTGTTCGAATCCTTGTGATGTGAGCGGAGGAGCATCAAATCTATGTGACCCTAATGCATTGTGCTTGCTTAATATAACAACAAATGAATTTAGATGCGAATGTAAATTAGGATTCAATGGAACCGGCGAGACTTGTACAGGTATTTATTTATTTTTATAGCATAAGATCAGAGTGGTTAAATAGTGGTGCTGGTCGTCGTGTTTACTTTCCTATTCCCTCCTCATATAAGGCGGGGAGTTAAATAACGTTTAGTTTCATTGAGAAAAATAAACTAAAAATTTTAACCGTGATTCGTTGTCTTGTTCTTTCAGATTTATGTCAAGGATTTTGCCAGAATGAAGGCACTTGCCATAAGGACAAGAAAGGAAATCCATTCTGTGAGTGTATTGGAAGTTTCATCGGAAAACGCTGTATCGAAAAATCTGATTTCGCTTACATTGCTGGTGGTGTCGCTGGAGGTGTAATTCTCATCATCATCATTTTCTTACTTATCTGGATGATTTGTGTTCGGTGAGTATTACTATTTTTATATAATTAACTAGACTAAAAGCCAATTTAGAAAATGAGTGAAATCTGAACACATAAAAGACAAGTAGAAAAAGACGGACAAAAAACATTGAAAACAGGTAAAGTGAGGAAAAGATGGAGAAACCAATGTCTCTGGCCAAGTTTCTGTCATAGCTGAATGAATGAAATTCCACGCCGCTTAAGGCCTTCAAGTCGGAACCTTTACCAGGGATCTCAGAGTGAAAGGGCGCATGGCATAAGCATATGAGTATGATTGCATTACGCATGAAATAATCCAATTAGCCCAGGGTTGCATCCAACCAGTGCAAGTTCGGGACTCTACTTATCTTAAATTTACTATGAGTTCCATCAATGGGGATTAAAACGGTAAAAATTGTGACCTAGTTCCCATTTCCGGGGTCAGTAGTAAATTCCGTTCCATTCAGAACCATAGGCCTAAGCCAGGGCCTAAGCGATATGCCTAACCCAGCTATGCATTGCCTTCGAACCTGTCTTATATCTCCACAACGCTTGGTCCGATTTTTGAAATTCAAACATTTACATTTTAAGCTATGATTTATCTGTCCGGCAGTTGGGTTCCTACAGTGTGGGTCTGGGTGATGCAAAGACGGGGACTGAATTTAGGATTTTGACGTTTCTGATTTATTTGAATAAATTTAAGGTCGACGAAAAGAAGAGAGCCGAAGAAATTGTTGGCTGGTTCTACGATTCCCGACCCAACGGGCGGATCTCAGGTCAATTTCTACTATGGAGCACCTAGTGCAGCTCCTTACGCGGAGAGTATAGCCCCCTCGCATCACTCAACATATGCTCACTATTATGACGACGAGGAAGACGGCTGGGACATGCCTAATTTTTACAACGAAACCTACATGAAAGGTGAGAACGGTTCTAATGTGAAAATGAATTATCATACCTTGAAAATTATTCCGATTAGTTAATTGTGTGTAATAAATGCTGTTGACAGAAGGGTACGGGAATGGACAATTAAATAGTCTGGCTAGATCCAATGCAAGTATTTATGGTAATAAGGAAGACCTTTATGACAGACTGAGACGCCACGCATACCAAGGGAAAAAAGGTACAACTTTTATATTTCGATTTGATTTGTCATTTTATTTTTAATATGTTGATATTTTGTGCTTTACTTTTTTATGTATTAATATTTCGCCATTTTTCTTTTCTTTCAGAAAAGAATGGAAATGACACAACGAGCGATAGTGATGCTCAATAAAAATCAGAAGAAAACGTCAAGAAACAAAATCAATTTCCGAACTTGATTCAACTCATATGACCACAAAATATTTCAATGCAATTACTATGGATACTTTTTTATCTTGACAGCCAAGGGAAGACTGGAATCAATCAGTTTGCATTATATAGTGAAGAAAAAATGTAATTTATTTATTTGATCCTCTTTCTAGTTAATATTATTATTCTGCCAAAAATTGTGCAATCTAAAAAATAATTATGGTTTTGTGATTTGTGAATCTCCTTATTTTAATACAACTGTGGTATGGCGATTGCGATTATGCAGGAAGGGGTTGACATCACACTTATCTCAGAAAAATCTATAATTTCACTTTAATTATTTGGCTGCTTTGGTTGGACTATAATCTTTTGGGTTTTTTATTGAATATTGTTAAATTGTTAGCTTTCGCTTGGTGCGACTTGAGTATAGTGTAGTGTGTGAATGTACTAACTTTGTTTGACAGTAGAATTTGTGACAAGCATATAATAGGGAGTTTTAAAAGGGTTTGCTCAATGGGTCACTAGTGAAATGACTGGGCAAATTATCAGCCGAATAATAACTAGAAATAATGAATGTTGTGATTTTTAGTACCATTATTGTGTGATTGAATCTGACTCTGACACATTTTGTACTGTGTGACTGTCCCAGACTGCATCGAAACAAAAGATGATCAAGGTTGTTACATTTTACAGAAATAAAATCCAAGTTATTGTTCTAACTTTCTCTGTTTTTATTCTGAGAAATCAATAATAAGAAGTAATGTTAATTTAAAAAAAATTGTATAAACCTATTCATTTGTCATGGCTCATTTTCCCAGAGATTCAAGTTTAATTTTCCAGAACTGATGGCTATTCTGTCAGTGTAATTAAAACTTATAAACACCGGATGGCTGCAAGGGTGAAGAGCATTAGTATCGCGGAGACAGAGATGATGCCTGAGCCATTGCATCCATCGGATGTGCATGTGAAAACACATGAGCGATATTCCAACTGGTCACCGGGTCGTTTAATATATTCACAATAGTTCCCCATGTCGCGAGAAGAGCAAAATCTGGTAATTCCAAGACTTCCTAAAGAAATTATTAAAAAATTTAAAATTAGATTCTAGAAATTGAATTTTATTTTTGTCGACTGCTTGAATATAATTCTCGTACTTCACTATCTCGTGAAGTGAAACAAATGATTTACTTGAATTACACTAGGGTGAAAGTTAATAAGTTAGTGAAGAAGCACTTCAAAAGGATGCAGCCGAGAATTTTATTCCAGTCGTCATGCAATACGGAAAATATTTTTACGATAAGGGAAAGATATATTCAAGTCTATAGGAACTTTTTCCATGATCATATTATTTTGAGCAAAGTTGCTTCACTTGCAGTCATGCATTAGATTAAAATTAGCCAAAGCCAGAGCAGTTTAGTTATATTCAGTAGGACCACCACAAAGATTGCAAAGAAATTGTAACCTCCAAAAACACCAATAGTTTTAACACAGTAGTTCGCATCAAAAACATCCTGGCAGTCAGAGAGGGGAGCGTTGAAGAGAGCATCAGAGCATGAAGACTGGAAAGTTTCCTCACACCGATAGCATTTTATTGCCAGTGACCCTTAAATCGAATAGAATCCCAATAGCACAGTTAGAAGATAGTTTAGATTCAACAAGGCATTCATTTATTGAACTTATTTCGATAATAGTACTTTGAACTACGTAAAACCTATTAGTATTCAAGGCATTCAGAGATGGATTCAAGAAGTACGATTTCGAGACCAGTCGACAACTTTCACCTTATAGTCCCAAAGCATTTCCTTGACGAACTAAATGAGCCGGTTAATGCGCCATTTCTACGCACCTCACTCGTTCAGTTCAAACCCGTTAGTACTTGTTTTGGCAGAGGAATGATATTTAAGCAAAGAAAAACGTCAAAAGCAGAAGCCAAGCAGTAATTAAATTATTCAATAAGAATTTGCAAAATTTCATAAATCAAGTCCAAGAGCAAGAGCAGAAAATCTGGCTAGTTTCCTTTCCAATCCTTACCTCCAGTAACACCGTCGGTTTTTACGCAGTATTGGGCCTCGTGCACATTGTCGCATGAAACTAACGGTACAATATCTTCATCTTGAAATGACATTTGAGCTGGACAGTGGTCATGGTTCACGCTGGAGCAACTGAAGCAATTAATAGCAGTTCCAACTTCAGTCACACAAAAATAAAAAATAACCAAATCAGCAAATTAAAACATAAGATATAAAAAACATTTGAATAAGGATTAAATGCAATAATAATAACCGAGCATAAAAGCACATTTTTTATCAGTGTGGAAATTACGTAGAATGATATTTGCACAACAGTAGAAGGAATATCACATTTTTCAATCTAGTCAAGCTATATAAAGCAGCAAACAATTTGCCAAAGCCAAAACCTACGTTCATTTATGGAATAACTCATATTTTTGTTGTATTGTTTTTACTAGTCGTCATTCATCGAAAGTATTCAATTCAATCCAATTCAATGGTTTATCCAAGTGACAACTTGAATATGACTTTATTAATGATAACTCAAATCACCTGCTCCAAATGTGAACCCAAACTTTCCACCGAATTCAATTTCTCCTATGAAATATGGTGTACCAAAAATAAGCATCGATTGTCAAAGTTCTAACTACGATCAGTCGTTCGTTATTGGAAAAGATTACGAATACTAAATGACTACGAATAGAAAGTAAGCTATAACACAATATCCGGACCGGATATTACTTTAACAAGGCCTTTTTGCTAACAGATCAATTGTTCAGTCCTCCAAAATCAAGAGTTTACTATATTGCAAGGAGAAAAGACAAAATCTCAATGCTGTGCTATATTTTATAGCGCAGATGCGACGAAAGCATATCAGAAAGGTCCAATATAATAATATTGCAAATACAATCATTAGAATGTAAGAAAGTATTTATATATAAAAAATTAGGTCATTCACTAGACTTCCAAAACTTCTAATTACACTGGCATCCTTCGCGCTCGTTGATATCACATTTCCCTTTAAAAGAAACTACTTTAGTAGGTGATTTTCACTTTCACAGATTCGGCTTTTGTCAAAAATTGGATACAAATACAAAGGAAAAGATCAATCTGTTGCTCTTCCCTATAAAGTCTATGTCCTAGTAGAAAAATAGTATTTACCTTATGAATTATCCTTAAACTTTTGAGGACTTGATCGGTGTACATTAATATCAACATAACACCAATATGTATATGATCTGTACAATATGGATAAAAAGATGTGAAAGCTCGACAAAAAGGAGTCTGGAGTCAGAATTAATAAATCGTTCAGCTTGAAAAAATGAGTTCTTTTCGGTTTTAATATTATTTCCAAAACTTTCGGGTAAAGACCTAAAGCAATCAAAATTGTCGTTATTTGGACCTAAACTATATCTAAATGTCATCTGTACAAATGATAGCATCATGAAAAAGGAAAAATCTGTAAGTTTCAATTCATTTTAACTAATTTCTCAAAAAGTTTCAATCAAATCAGAGAAAATAACCTTTGCGTAGTCAGGTCTACTTTACTGTTAATTATTCTGAAGTTCTAGAACATATGTAGCGAAATACGAAGAAACATCCAACATTCGTAATATCAAAAAGGCACTTTCTGACTTAATTTAATCATTCATCCAGAAAGCCATGAACATGTATTTTCTCAGATCGTGCCTCTTGTGCAGAAAGCACATTCCCTCAGGCTTCAGAAAAGTTTCAGGTACGTTGGAAACTTATAAACAGCAACGTTCCATCATTTGACCTGCAAAGCGTGAGTTATGCATTTTCGGAAACCACCCGAGAGCCTTTCTAGTTTACAAATTGCGTCGGAATTTTCGTTTGAAAAGGAACGTGAAATATGCTTCACTTCATTTATTTCGTGAGACAGCTTTGAAAGTCCGGAGAGAAGAATGAGTTCTGGAAACTGGGTCTGACTGAACAGATTGTATAATAAACCTCGGTTCTTCTCTACTCACGTCAGCAAGAAATGCCTTTGTGAGACGGAATGAGCTACTCAGCTGAATTTAGCTCGAGATCACTTTGGAGATCTATTATTTTGGCACTTCTTTGTGAAATACTGTTTATTTCAATTTAATAAAATCCGACAAAATCCCATCACCTGGATATCTGAAATGAAAATCGTAGAGTACTATTTCCTACTCTCATATTTCTCCACATCGATACTTTTGACCAAGAACGACGAGGTTAAAGCACGCACACAATAAAATCGTTGTCTGATCTGAAATTAGATTGCACAGCTGACTTGAATTGAATACACCTGGGTCGCTTAAACAGATAGTCTTCCTGTTCCTAATGTCCAATTAATTTTATATTAAAGTATGAAGGTTGAAAAACCTGAAACTGACAGGTAATTGATCTGGAGCCTTTAGCCATGATCTGCAATGGGGTACAAGTAAGACTTCCAAAAATAAAGAATCCTGTTCCGAAAACGATAGATATGAAAAGCAACTCTGGCAACCTAAGCCTTTTAAGTCCAGAAAATTATCTTTTAGTCGCTAGACAATTCTCTACCCCTATGAAGAAGGATATTTTTAGGTACATCATGTTTAAATTAAATTTAAGTAATAACTGCCTATAACAATATTTTACCTTACCTTTAATTAAAGATACTACGCACAAGAAGACGAATAGTGCGAACCGGTAGTTTATTCTCCTAGACTGGTACATTGTGGATGAAAATAAATCAGTTTACTTCGTGAGGTGTACCGTTCACATTATTTAAATAAATAGCAATTTCTTCTAGTAAAATTCCGATTTCCAGCCTTGAAAATGATCAAAATACTACACTGCGTTTGAATAAACCAGAGCACAACACTTGATAACTCGGAAAAGGTTTGGGCAAACCAATATTATTCATGAGTACAGTACAGGGTTCTCAATTCAACAACATTCACCTTTCACTGTACACGGCAAGGATGAGAATTTAGGAAAACAGTCGAGTCCATGAACTCAAGCGAAAACTCTCTTGGGATTTCAAGTTGAACGAGGGGTAGATTATTTAACAAAAGAATTCGTTTTGGCGATAACTTTTTGTGTTGATGGGAAAAGGAAGAAAAGTATAGGAGGAAATAAATGGAAGCAAATTGTAAAGTGAAGGAGTAAAAAGTCTTGCTC
>WJEZ01002896.1:0-12128 GCA_009869925.1 Thalassaphorura encarpata
ACACTAATGGAAAAGTAGTTCCTGCTCCTATGCCTTATGATTTTGCAGCCAATGAAGTCAAAAGACATAGGTTAAAAATTGGTACACAATCACAAAAATTAATATTAATTAGAGTCTATAAAAAGCAATAATTAATTAATTTGATTTTTAGGTACTAGATGTCTTGGTAGTGGAAATTTTGGACGGGTTATGATTGGCACTCTTGAAGAAATAATTGTGATTGAAGAAACCACAAGGTCAAGATGGCATTTGTAAGTGTTTATTTATTTTTTTAATATTAGAAAATACTTTCAATACTTCAAAAAAATACACAGGTTCAAGCGTCCTAAAAAACAAACCCAATTTCGAGAAGTTGCTGTCAAACTTCCGGTCATTGAAGAAGAAGTTGTCCAAGTAGGACCAGGCGGTGAAATCAATATAAGACTTGTAAGCGAAAATGAATTGGATGACTGCCAAATTGAAAGTTTTGAATCCCTCATATCTGAAATGAAAGTTTTGGCATTTTTGAAAAAATGTGGAGAACATGAAAACATCATCAAATTCTATGGAGCATGTTTGCAAGATATGAAAAATCGTACGTAAATACTGGCAAATTATTTTTTATTTTTTAATTATACATATTAATTTATTCATGTTCAAGGTGAAGTGTACGTTTTGATGGAATTTTGTCAAAACGGTGATTTGAAATCTTATCTCACAGCCCACAACAAGGATTTTACTCCTGATAAACAAAATAATAGTTCTGATAATTTATTGACATTTGCTCAACTAAGAAAATGGTGACTGGGAAATCGCCAAAGGCTTGCAGTTTCTATTCGAGCATAGGGTAAGAATTTAAATGTAACGTCTAGCGTTGAAAGTTTCAATTATTAATTAATCACTTTATTTTTTTAATTTACAGTTGCTTCACATAGACTTGTCAGCTAAGAATATTCTACTCGATGCCCAGAATATTCCAAAAATTTCAGACTTTGGACATGCCAGGCAGCTGAAACCTTTGAAGGATAATTATCCAAAGAGGAAATTAAATGTATGTAGGAATATAATTAAAATTATTGACCTCATAACCTATGACCCTTTTTTGCATTGCTTGCAGCAACAACTGCCTGTACTCTGGATGTCCTTCGAAGCATTGAAGTATAACATATTTAGCCCAGCATCTGATATGTGGTCATTTGGGGTCGTAGTGTGGGAAAATATGTACTTTAGGAGTTGATCCAAAATTAGGTTATGGAATTCGTGTGAATAATCTTATTGGTAGTTTGAAAGGTGGTGGACGACTCCCTAGGCCCGGTTTGGCCACCCAAGCCACATATGACCTCATGTCCAAATGCTGGAAACTGAATCCAGACGAAAGACCAACAATTGCAGAAATCCTTGAATACTTTGACCCGAGTAATCCAAAGACAACCGTAGTAGAATTTCCACAACTTATACCAATGGAAGAAAATAATAAATTGGTGGTGCAAATCTCATCGCTTTAATGAACAAGACATCGAATTAAAATGTTGTTCAGAAAAATCAAAATCCAGATGACGATTCATAGGGATGACAGTGACTGCTAAGTTGTAAATTCTCATGTGCAAAGCATTCTTGTAGCAATTTCAGTAGTAGTTCAGTCCATGTTAATGCGCATTTGACGAATAAAATATTTTTTTATCAAATAAATGTGAATGTACATTCTGGCAAAGAAATCGAGCTAGCTATCGTTCCTAAATGACCCAATGACACATTGTTATAGATTAGTATTAAATTTAAGTAAGTTAATTTCGTGTGAAAATTTATAAATTTCCTAAGAATATATTAAAAGTCAGTCAGAGGTCATGTTTTGTAAAAGAAAATTAGCTGAGCCGCATTGCATGGTCCTATTCCTATAGCTTCTCGCCCAGTTAACTTTTTACTGCGATTTCAGATTTTTGCAAGACTGACACACAAGATATGATTTCATCAAGTTGAAGTTATTTATGCCGTACAGAAGTTTAGAAAAATTAAGGTAAACATTTACAGACAGATGAATCATTCCGGTTTTGTTTAGAGTTTTAAGCAGAATCACATATCCACGCATGACACTCTAGTATTGGAATCGTCACAAATAAATAATAAGTTGACACACACACAAACACATCTAACTTACATTTAGGAGGAAATTTCATCTGAGAAATACATATGACGTTAAAGTTAGCTAGTAGAACTGGATTGTAGTAACCACAAAAACAAGATAAGATAAACTCCACATATAAAAAATTCGTTAGCATGAATCCTTATTTTTTGCATCAAAAGCTTATAAGCCAAGGTTAAGCTAAAATCGTAATTCTTATTCATTTTTGACATTACACTGCAATTCACGTCTACATTTTATTTTCATTCTCTTCGTACTTCTCTCATATTTATATTGAAAAGTAATTTTATTTGAGTATCATGGGTAATAGCAAAAGCAGAGAACAACGAGAAAATAAGGAAACTGAGCAAAACCATACGGCGACGGCCAAAGTTCCTGACCCAAAAATGAAAGCTGAAATATCTCCGAGTTTTGATTTTAGTGGGTCATACATGTTGGTTGCCAGATTACCTGAAGGAAGTAAGTACTGTACAAAAATAAAATCGACTTATTAATTACCTATTGCATGCAAAGTAAACTAATTTGCCAGAAATGGTGCTACCACCTTACCTGAATCATTATTTTGGTGACACGATGATTACCAAAATTACGGAGGATGGGGAATACAAATTACAAATTAATCCTACTTTCATGGACCGCAGTATTAATTTTAAATTGAATCAATTAGTAACAGAAACCTTTGAAGACGGGAGTGAGTACAAGGTATAGACAAATCTCTCAATTTATTCGGAAAATGTCTACTTACTTTTTTACCACCGCCGTAGACAACATTTTCAATTGGTGATGATAATATTCTGATCCAAAGGACGAGTGGACCCAATAACACTCAATTTGGAATCATAAGAGCATTTTACCAACTGGCCTTACCAATGTATGCTCATCGTGATCAAGTGGTCGTGGTAAGTAGTAAGTAGTTAATTGAATAAATAATTACTATACAACAATTACGATTGTTACAGATAATTAATAGCCATTTTGATTACACAGAAATTTCTGACCGAAGTGGAGCTGCTTCCGTGGGTTTTCGTTCTGGTCAGGAAATAAACAAAAATTGCCTATTGAAAAACTTTAATGTGACTTTTTCCATGCTGAAATGCTGAATGCTGAAATCAGATACATTGCATCAATATGATTTTAAGTAAGGTTTAGTCGCATTATAGAAAGTGTCGCTAAGTTTATATATGTATTATTTTTTATTTTACATGGAATACTAACGCACAAGCTTTTAGACGAAAATTTAAGTATAAAATGTAATAACAAAAATATAATTTATCGTATTCGTTTAATCCGACTTATTCGTCCATTATCTTCAAATCCATTCATTTTTCTATTATAAAATTTTAGTAGGTAACCTGCTAAAATCATCAGAAATCGATTTTAAATTTCAAAAAAGCCCAAATTCAACCTTGCATTGAGACTAACGTGTCTTAACAATTTCAAATTTCAAATGATATCAAAAACTACAAAACGAGTTGTACGAATTGCCCCATTTGGTATCACGTTAATCCATCGCAAGTCATTACAACGTAGTTCTTTACATCGTAGTCATTGCGTCGCAATAACAATTACATCGCAAGGCAAAACAGCGTATGCAATTACATCGCAATGACAATTGCAGTGTATACAATTGCATCGCAAAGGCAATTACGGTGCATACAATTACATCGCAATGACAATTACGGTGCATACAAATACAACGCTGTGTCTTTACAGCGCACACTATTAACAGCGCAAGTACAATTACAGTGCGATTAGAAAATCACTTTGGATTGGAAATGTCAACAAAAAACAGTACAAAAAAATCAGAGGGAATTGAACCTATGCCAGAGACATCAAGGTCCGACCCTTTCTCCCCAACGGTAATGTGCCATACTTTGAAGGGTGCAAGTTTGCCTTACTCATGCATTTCCTGCAGTCAGACTTTGCATTCAATGACCGTGTAAATGAAATAGCATTGTCTTAGGGTCATTGCCCTGAGCTTTCCTTTGTTCTAATTTGTTATGAATATTATAAGTATTTCAACCAGATCACGTGAATTTCAGTTTCCTTCCTCGTCGGACCGCGTATTGCATTCTGGCCTCGTCTGTAGTCAATTGCACGGGAGTGTCTAAACCAAATTTAAACTAAATCTAAGGAAAAAGTTAATAATCTAAGTTTATTAATTTCACCTGCTTTAACCATTTCGAAATAATAATTGAAGTGTAGCAAGCGAACGTACTACTGTTAATTCCAGGTAAGCAATTGTTAATACTAATAATGTCTTGTAAATTAGAGATATTATTTAAGGAATATTTGGTAGTAAATTGAATATGAAAACTAAAAATCTCGGTTGACGACTATTTCTATCAATAGCTTCAAAGCGACTAAGAGCGGAAGAAATTAAAAGCATTGATTATTCGTGGTGAAGTTGGTTGAGTTGACTTTAAATATTAGCTGCGATGCAATTGTCATTGCGCTGCAATTGTTGCGATGGAATTACTTACAACGTAATTGTCACTGCGCTGTGATTGTCACTACAATGTAGTAGTATGCGATGTAATTGCATGCGTTGTATTTGTCATTGCACTGTAATTGTCGTTGCGATGTGATTGTATGCACTGTAATGTCTGCACTGTAATTGCATACGTTGTAATTTTTTACACCGTAATGACGCGGAGGCCCCCATTTTGACCAAAATCCTCTGGTTATCTCCAGGTAGAATTGTGGAAGTTCCTATACATAGTAAATCAGTTACAAAAATTCATCTATGGAATCTAAATTCTAAACCCTAAAAAATATATCGGGCATGTGTTCTATTCAACGTTTTTTTTAAGAATTGGTTTAAACATCCACATAGGAATTTTTCTAGTTGGAATAGAAGTGAAAGCATGGGAGGAATCGGCATTGGCTTTGACAATTATGTTTACACACGGGTATTCTTATGGCTTTGGTTTTATACTCTAGTCAGAAATTGGCTGCTCAGTGTGCAGACTTTATCAACGATATCATTTTACTAAATTCAAAATTGGCAGAATATTTTAATCAACTCTTATTGGCTCAGAAGGATGGACAGGAAAGATTGTGCATGATTTTATCCGCTTTATGCTTCACGACATGTCACTCAATTCCATTCGTTTTGTATGGCGTCATCCAATTAGAACCTGGTGGAATCGTGGAATGGTTATTCCATATGGAATGGTTGAATCGTTCAGACTTATGGTAAGGAAATACAGAGCTAAATTTTGCTAAATAGCTACCTTTCGGTTTTTTCTTACTGTACAATTAAAATATAGGAAGCCTGAATTGAACATTGAGAAAACTCTGCAGCATCATCAAAGAGCATAGTAGATGATGAGGTTTAGGTTTAAGGTAGTAATCACGTTGACTTTACCAGTTTAAAATTCAAGTACAATTGGCTATAATAAAATTCCTAACTGATTTGGCTGTTTCATTTTTTATAACGTAGCGATTGCGTATGTGAATACCGTAAATAACCAATTAATAACCCTGGGTTACTATTTAAAATTGCCGATCTCAGACTGGGTTACTATTTGAGACTGGGTTACTATTCGGACCGGGTTACTATTAAAATGTCTCCATGATAAATGAAAGTCAAAGATTTCTTTCCAGAATTTAATTCTGATTCTAAACATTTGTTTGACAAAATAAATTATTACAAATCCCCTTCGCTTTCACTTCTTTCATTTTCTATAAACTCTTTACTCTGACTAGTTTTAGGAAAAAGATTGTCGTTTGATGCGAATTATTTACACAGGAATTACGCGCGCGTTTACCACAGAAGTCATTGAGTTTTATTGCATCTAAATAATAACCCATGGGTTACTATTCGGACCGGGTCATTATTTCCAAAATTCTACCCAAGACTGGGTTACTATTTGAGACTGGGTTACTATTTGGGCATGGGTTACTAATCGGGGATTTACGGTAATTCACAGAATTGCGGTTTTTGACTATCCAAGGATTCTGTCCAGAACCATTTGATGATTACGACGATGATGAGGATGAAAACGAAGACACCGATGAGTCTGAATCGGAAGAAGAGATTAATTCCTCCATCCGTCTTTACGAGTATCACTGGATATTTTGGGTTTTTAGAATTGAAGGAACTCGTAGAACTGACTGTAATAGAAAAACACAAGGTTAGCAAAAAACACTTTCAACGATTAATTATAACTTTGCGTTTAATTTTTCTTTGTTTCTTTAGATTTCAAAAATATGCGTGGATAAGTTAAAGGAGGAACTCGGCCTTTTAGTTTTAACACTCATACTGAGGACTTTTCGCTACGCAAGTTTTCAGTCGAAGAGGAGTAAATAAATATAACTGCGTCTTGATGCTAGGTATCTTTGAAATCTTTATATTTTGTACTTTTTCAATTACGTAAATTCTGAATGCCTTGCCCATTCTGATAATCATCATAATTGTAATATATTTGTTTGATGTATAAATGAATAACTTAATTATTTTTGAATTGAATAAATTCTTTGCAAGCACATTTGTCTTGCCTGCAAAAATACAAGAATTATCTGCAAACTAAACTAAAATGTACTCTGATTTTATTAAGTGAGATTATTTAAGTTATTTAACAAATATGACTTTTTAACAAGAAATTTTTCTGGATGGGAAAGGGATTGAGATTCAATGCAAAGCTGAAGACCGGCCGGCGGCCGGCAGCGGCAAAATATTTCTCCTTGAAAACGGGAATCACTAAAACCCACCGTAACCCACCGTACCTACCGCACCCACCGCACCCTGATGTCTAATTTCTATGAAATGTTACCCACCGTACCCTTCTGCCTAATTTTTTACTTTCCTCGACCACTGCGCCCTGATGCCTAATTTCATACCCACCGCAACCCACCGCATACCCCTTAACACTATGTCTCTGCACAATTTGGCAACGTCCACTTCCAAAGACCCATGCCGTGTCAGTGCGTCGCCAAGCAGTCTGGCAAAATCAAATTCATCTCCATTCATCCATCTTTGCACACATCCACTCCGTACTGAAAATTAATTTAATTATTAAACATTTATTCATTCACTCATCCATCTCCTCTACTAATATCCACGGAAGGTAATAAAAACTTATTTTAATCATAATTTACAAGATTTTTTAATTATTGACATTTAGAAAACATCATCTCTCCTCATTTCGTTTTCATCAAAGACGCTTCACCCGGGACAGCTCTGTCTGTTAGTCTCTGACCCCGGGCCCCTTCCCTTTTTTTAAAATCGTCAACGGGTCACGCACAAATTTTTTAAAAAACGGGCTACCTGAATCCAGTACTTAATTTCAACTTTTTTCCATCTCCGGCTAGCGGAATCTAGTACACAGATTCAAATTTTGGACTTTGAGCTAGCTGAAACTAGTACCCTATTTTCAATATATCAATAGTACAATAATTATATTATTGAACTTAGTGGGTCATTTCCTTTGGTAACTATCAGATTTTGTAAACAAAATGACAATAAAGGCAGCTACGAAGTCAATTCTAACGAGGCAAAAATGAAATTTTGATATTTTCTTTTCAACTAGATGAACACGAACGATTTTTGGAGAATCCAAGGGCTGAAAAGTTATGGAGTTTTGCCAAAGCCAAAGATCCCTCCACTCTTAACGCCACCAGAAGTGGTTGTGTCGAAAAAAGCCTTCAACGACAGAATCAAGAAGCTAAAATTTGAATTTGTAGCTGGCATGGGAAAAGGTCGAAAGAGGGATTACATGGTCCAAGAGGCAACAAAAATTGAAGTAAGTCTTTTTATCTTCATTGATTTCAAATCAGCCAACTAACTGGTAAAACTTTTTTATTAATTTAGGGTGATGTTTCAGAGGAAGAGAGAGCAAGACAGGAAAAAATTCATGCGGACTTCCAAAGAAAAATTGCAAATTATGACAAAAAACAAGAAAAGAAGAAAGAAAAAAAGGAGAAAAGAGCTGTATACAGGAAAAATAAGAAAGATAAGAAAAAGATTATGCAAAAAGATGATAGCGCTTGTACTCAAAATTGAATAAAATGATACTTGATTGAAAACTCTTAGTCGTTACTTCGTTGCGGGTATTGTCATTCGTTAACTTGAACTAACAGTTTACCAAAGGATTGACCTACTGAGTTCTAAATTGAATTGATTACACTTGAAACATTGAATTAGGACAAGGAACCTAAAGACTTTAAAAATTATCTGTGTAGTGTAATGGCGTTTCCAATTGCTGGGAGGATTGTTGAATGGACTGATGCGTTCAATATGCTAAAAAAAGCTGCTAAAGGAGGCTACAAAATATCGAGCGACATTCCTGCTCAGGGCAATATCGAGGCGAACCAGGTATATAGAGCAATATGCATACATATACATATACAGATCCATATGGAAATATGACTAGCTATCCTTTTTTGATTAGATATATATATATCACAATAAAAGCGCGAAGACATTACTCGACTGGCGTGTCGATAAATTCAAATGGGAAAACAAGGGATCGTACCAACTTCCCTCCAAGTCTTGCGACAAGGAAGTCAGGAAACACAAGTTCCAACTCCTCAGCGGCAACAAATTGGTCAACTTCTGGCGCTTTGAGTATAAATTGTTCACAGCTGAATCTGATTGCTATGTACTCATGGAATACAAGGGGAGCCTCGACAATAATTTCCCTGCCTTTGATTTAAAGGAGTACGATGCGACACCTCACGGAAATCGGAAACCTGCTAGCTTGAAGCGGAAGGCGCTCATCATTTCTAGTCGGAATCGTCTTTCTAGCCCCAATAACACTCCGAAAAAGTATTTTGCATCTGATGCACCGCCAGAAGAAGGATGCAAATCTCCGCCTGTAAAGAACCTGTTCCAGGAACATGAAGACTCAACGATGGATAGTCGCCCTCACATCAGGACAAAGCCTTCCATCATAGCCTCAATGCAAGAATCTGCATCAGGTGCCGAAGGGCCAACGGCTACTTATAGGTAAAGCTTATGCGCTCTCTATAAGACTTCATCTCACTTTCAAATATTCTATTTCATTATATCAGGTCTACAGTATTCAAAGCTGCCATTGACGGGACGGATTTCCCTCGCAACAAAGCACAGGCTCACAATGCAGCTTATTCTTCGAAAGCAAGTTGTGCTGGAACAGATGACCTAGCCCAAGTTTACGCAATGATGATCAAAATGCCAGAATACATTACGGGGTTCCGTTTGTCTGGCGGATTACAAATTACACTTGTCCATCCTCTGCTTCTGCAGCATGTTAATAGCTTGATGGAGACTAACGCCAAACCACTGGTCCTTCATTACGACACGACGTTCAACTACGGACCGTACTATGCCTCACATTTGGTGTTTCGTCATTCTTTATTTCATGGAGAACCCATTGTACCCATCGGGATGTTAGTGCACGAGTACAAAGACTTCCGGGCACATAAAAGGTTCTTCAAAGATGTTGTCAAAAGATTGCCTGCGCTGAAATTACACAAAGCTGTAGTGGTGTCAGATCGTGAACCTAGCATTAAGCAGGCACTTGAAAAAGAAATTCCTTTGGCGACAAAACTCTTTTGTTGGAATCACCTGACACGGGTACTTACCTTACTTTAATGTCATGAAAGTTTTCTTAATATTTTTTATCTCTTGTCAGAATGTTGACGAGTGGGTTGAAAAGCACAAGGACTGTAGTGGTACGACATATAAGGATGACATAAAACGACTTCTAAGATGTCCAACAAGGGATTCGTTTGAGACAGAACTTACCCAACTGAGCCATACTTGGGGAGCCTCTTTTCTGAAGTATTTCACTACACATTTAAAGGCCGATGTTCTGTGTAGTTACCGCGGTGTCCTTGAAGCATTGGATCTATACAATCCAATTTCTGGAATTACAAATAATCCATCAGAAAGCTTCAACGCCGCTTTCAAGTCCGTGCTTGAGAAGAAAAAGTGCGATCTGCACACTTTGATTTGCAAGACATACTTGCATTACTGCTTTGAGCTTGTGGAAATGAAGAGAGGAATGATGAATGACGGTAATTATGAGCTGAAGAACAGCTCCTTACACATACCTCCCATAGGAACCGTGGATGACAATGTTGATCCAGTTGTGATTGATGCACTTTCGGAAGGAAAAATACCTGCTGACTTCTCTTGGACAAAGTATATCGACTATCCTCCACCTTCTGATCGTGGAACAGTTGAAGGCCTTGCTCGACTTCTTGTAGCAAAGAATCGAGTGACGTTTGTTGGCGAAAGGAAGGCCTGGTGCGTTACTGACTTTGACAACAAAACCTATACAGTAAGAACATCAGCCAAATTAAAAAGTATGTACTAAGTCTATTGAATAATATTTTTATACATAGGTTCAACTGAACAACAGGCGGTGCGAATGCGTGCTAAGAAAAGGATGTCCTCATCTGTTAGCTGTTCTCATCCAAAGTGGCCTGGACATCAAAACGAGAGACAGAAAGCTTCCTGCAATTGGCAAAATCTACAACAGATCTGTTGACAGAGCTACTGGGAAAAAGGGCGGTCCAGTCAATCCTGTGATAAACCGCAAGGAACTTTTGGAAGACAAAATTCGTGAAGAAATTCAAGTCAAATCAGATATACCTTGCCTGGACGAGTTTGACTTTCAAACAAAAGTATTTTCCTTTGGGCCTTATCATATCTATGTCAACGACCTGGCTACCTTGAAGACACGTCTGACCGCGAAGGAATTGACGAACGCACAAGATCACGCGAAGAAATGTTTGTCTACATTCAAGCCACAATGGTTAACAGATGGGATCGTTGATTCTTACATGAGTCTCCTCTCGAGTCTAAATGTTATCCACGTAGATAGCCAAGTGGTTAGGTGTCTTGTGGGAGGCAGAATGACAAAAACGAAGTTCGGAGACGTGAATTGGGACAGCGTTAAGGTTATCCTGTTTCCTTATTGCCAGGGATCATCACACTGGATTTTGTATGCGGCAATGGTAGATCAAAATGTCATTTATACTATAGATCCTTATGGCCCTTGCAAAGAAGTTAAGGCATTCAAGACAGCTGTGGAGCGTGTACTGCAGAGTTATTATCCCTCAAAATCATCATGGACCGTTGAAAATGTGCCGAAGTTTTGCATGCTAAAGGGAGATACCAAAAACTGTGGCGTTTTTATCCTTTACTACGCTAAATGCTTAGCTAAGCATCTTCCTCTCACTGACGCATTTAACCCGGCCGATTTTCGGAATGAAATTTATAACACGTTAGTCGGAAGATGCACATTTCTTAGCAGTCCAGGTAGTAAGGCCAAGTTCGAGTGTCCTACATGTGGTTCCTCAAAAGGTAAAATGGTGCAATGCGACTATTGTACGCAGTGGCTACACACTTCGTGCTACAAGTTGGACTACATTGCTGTTGGGAAGAAAGGATTAAAGTTTAGGTGCCCATGACTGCTTAGATTGTCACCGGTTTCTTTCATTCAATCTAGCATATAACTCCACCTTAGCTTGCGAGATTATTATCTCGGTTTTACTATAGTTTATTATAATTTCTTTGAGCAATCTAAAAATAAATGGAATAAAAGATGAGCATTCACATATTCGTTTCATTTGGTTGACCATAAATTATTGCCAAAATGTTTCCAAATGTAATGTTAAGAGATGTTCAGTAGATTTAGACTTGTAGGTTTGGTTGGTAATTCTATTACGATTTGATTGCAATAGATGGATAAGTAATCGCCTCTAACATTGCCAAATTGTGCAGAGACTTAATGTTAAGGGGTATGCGGTGGGTTGCGGTGGGTATGAAATTAGGCATCAGGGTGCAGTGGTCGAGGTAGGTATGAAATTAGGCAACAGGGTGCGGTGGGTTTTATTGGATTGAAATTAGGCATCAGGGTGCGGTGGGTGCGGTAGGTACGGTGGGTTACGGTGGGTTTTAGTGATTCCCCGGCCTATCTCTTATTTTGCTTTGCTTGTACTTTTGCTCATCTCGTTCGTTCGTTCGTTGAGTTGGTCTTTTTCTTTTTAGTTTGAATCAGATATCGTATGGTGT
>WJEZ01002897.1:0-12124 GCA_009869925.1 Thalassaphorura encarpata
TCCATGATGTCTTGGGAGGAGGAGATGCAAATTCCCCTTCGAAGGGGGTTGAGATTGAGAATTTGAGTGATAGCGATAGCGACGATGACACGATCATTGGTTCTCCAGCCAAAGGTCTTCCAACTTCAGACGAAGATTCTGATTCATCGTCTTCTAGCAGCAGCAGTAGCAGTAGCAGCAGCAGCGGTGGCAGTGCCAATCTCAACGTGGAAGATATCTTGGCCCAAGTTGACGTCACTCTTTTCGAAGGAGACGTTTCGGATGAGGAAATGACTTTTACTTCTGCTCAACAATGAAGCAACAAGAAACAAAGAAATCGTTCCAAGTCAAACCAACACCAAAATATAAATATAATTGAAATCTACTAGGAATAAGTGACTACTCGATAATTCAAAACTCAAATCAATTTATTAACCCCATGATGTTAGTAGCATTGCACGACGACAACGGTAGATTAGAACGTAAGTACCTTGACCAAAGCTGCAATTAGTGTTATGTTTAAATTTAAAAATTAGGAACATGGAATATTTGGATGGGACGAGACAAGATTAAGTGAAATGTTAAGTAATGAATAAATTGATGAGTTTCCTCTTTGTTACGTTCTTACATCTGCTTGTGGATTTTTTCTTCCCGTAATCTGTCGTAAATTCGTAATTAGTCAAGTCATATGAAATCTGTATAAAACGTCTTACAAAACTTCATTTGTTTCTTTGGTTACAAATGTTGACAGAGATTCATTTGATTTTACTTTAGTTTCAGTAGTCTAGATCCGAGATCGAATCGAAGGTCTTTCAGGTTATCATTTTTTAAGTTTTCGTTTTCGTAGTAGAATTTTCTGCTCTCACAAAATTTTCAGTTTAGTTAGTTAAGCTATTTTTTTTGTTAGGATTGAATTTAATTCTAAATTTGAGTCGTAGAAAAGTCTTGAGCGTTGTGATTAGTGAGTTTCCCTTAATTTTGGATAATCATGGAAGTCGTTGCTGACCCTGGCCCTGGTGAAAGTCAAGCAGAAGTTCTTACATCTGCTTGTGGATTTTTTCTTCCCGTAATCTGTCGTAAATTCGTAATTAGTCAAGTCATATGAAATCTGTATAAAACGTTTTACAAAACTTCATTTGTTTCTTTGGTTACAAATATTGACAGAGATTTATTTGATTTTACTGTAGTTTCAGTAGTCTAGATCCGAGATCGAATCGAAGGTGTTTCAGGTTATCATTTTTTTAAGTTTTCGTTTTCGTAGTAGAATTTTCTGCTCTTACCAAATTTTCAGTTTAATTAGTTAGGCTATATTTTTTTTTTGTTAGGATTGAATTTAATTCTAAATTTGAGTTGTAGAAAAGTCTTGAGCGTTGTGATCAGTGAGTTTTCCTTAATTTTGGATAATCATGGAAGTCGTTGCTGACCCTGGCCCTGGTGAAAGTCAAGCAGAGGAAGTTCCAATGGACCTGATAGTTGAGGACCCAGACACGGGTGACATTGGCATACCAAATCCAATGACCAATACTGGAGTTCCAAACCTTGGATTAAAAAAAGTACCACAGCATCTCAAGAACAAAATTGAGCCCAAGTCGACTCTGGATAAAAATAGGCATGGACTTCCAACTCAAAAGGAAAAGGAACGAGAACATCACATCGAAGTCCTCAAGGAAGAAATCATTGCATCCCATGTAATGAAAGACTTGACAAACAAATATGGAACCAAAGGGAAATTTGCGAAGGATATTTTTCTTTCGGCATTTGAAGATGAACTTAATGGAGGAGGAAAAACACAATTTTTAAAATTTTGTGAAGAAGATCCAGCATATGCAAATGGTTGGGGACCCACAAATAAGGAATTGACTGAGAAAGCCAAGTTAATGAATCGGGCATTGGGACAAATGATGGTAATGGTCAAAATATAATTAATTTGTAAGTTTGGTCTAATCATTTCTAATTTTTGAACAACTAGGAGCGTCCAGCAGCAATGGTGACTCAATCGGCCTTCCTTCATAAACTAGATGAACAAGTCAAACATGAAATTCAACGTTTGAACTGTGGACCACCAGTCTACGAAATGAGTTGGTTGTTTGAGGGAGGTCAAGGTCAAGGTGGGACAGATCAGGAACAAGCCCCAAACAAAGCTGGATCCAATCTTTCTGTCCGAGATGCTCTTCGTGAACCGGAAGAGAAATTGTTTGCTCGTCATAAAGTTTACCAACGTGCGTTCAGTGCTGTCATCCTTCATTTTGAAGCCCTTCGCCCTATTCTTCGAGATATTAAACGAATCTATGATTTTGTGCTGAGCGTGAAAGATGCTCAATTGCGTGAGGCAAAGATTGTGACTCGGAATATTCACCATGCTGAAAAAGCTTTGGATGCTCAGATGCAAAGCATTCGATTTGAAGGATATGCTCGTGTAGCTGAGCTAGAAAAACAATGCATGCTTCTCATGACTCATGTAGAGAAACAAGATGTTGCCATCAATACGATGACCTTGATTTTGATCAGGTAAGAGAAAGGCAAGGCTCAAAAAGGTCAATAGAATTTTCAAAAATATTTTGATTAAACTTTTAGGCTTGAAAATGCTTTGACTGAAGAACACGACATTCGGATGGAGGCAGATGATTCACGTAAACTTTTGATTGTTGAAATCAATGAGTTGCGGAGGAAAATGGGAATGGGCCCAAGGCAAGAATCTGGATCTGGGGTTGCGGCAGAAGAGGAGAAAGAAGGCGACCAAGGTCCACCTGATGCCATTACAACCAATGACCCTCTAATTTTAAGAACTGCACTAGAGATTTGCCGAAAGGATTTATCTGATGCTCAACGAAGGTAAAAAAAGTTTCATCTATTCAATCCTATATTTTAATTCTAAAATTTTTTATCAGGTTGACTGTTCTGGAAGCCGACTATGCAGATGTAATCCCTCGTCATGAATTTTTGGAGTTGAAGGCAGCAATGGAGGGAGTGAAAGAGAGTGAAAGAAAAACAAATGCGAGCTACGATGCTCTAGCTTCACAAGTTCAAGGATTCAAGGACCAAATTGAGAAATTGATATCAGAACGTGACACTTTACAAGAGCAAGTCAATTCCCTTGGGGCAAAAGCAACGCCACGTCCGAGTTGGACCAAAATTGCCGAGCATGTCGAAGGAGGTCTTCCATACTGGGAAACAATTTATAAGGGAAGAAGTTCAAATGAAATTGTTGATAAACTAGTCGAGGAATTGACTGGAAAGAAAGTCAATGCTCCGCCAGAATATGTGGACGGTCTTGGCAATACTCTGGCAGTTCCACGTCATCTTCGTCATTCAGGAAAAGTTCGTGTTCGCTACCTGACACGACGAGACATGTGTGTCATTGTGAATGACATTTGGCAATCGCGAATCCAACAATTGGAATCCTATCGCAAATCACATGGCGGCGGAAAATATGACGAAGAGGAGACGCCAAACTATTATGGAACCAGCACTAGTGTCAAACCATCGACGTCAGCTGCATTGGACACATCTGAAGAAGTCACGATCAAAAAATTCCAAGAATATTTTGCCGATTATTTTGAACAACACTACCATATTCCCAGCCTTCGTATGGAATGGACATACAACATTGTGAATGGAATCAAGCGCCTTGCAATCGATGAAAAACTTAACCAATTTATTGCAATCCTAGAAGGAACTTGTGATGAGATGGTTTATCATTTGTTCAAAACTGAAGCTGCAAAACTTCAAGAAGCTCTGATCATAAAATCCGAAGCATTGAACCCAACTGGCTCACTTCCACAAGTTCCAGTGACAGAGTTTTGGAGAATTCTCAAGTCAATCTTTCCAACTAAAACGGAAGATCAGTTTCAAAGACTGACTCGTGCAGCTGCAAAACAATCAAGTGCTTTTGCAGAATGGTCACCAGTTCGATTCTCATCATTTTTTACTGTCACGGATGAAGGGTTCAGTGGACTATTTATTGAAGAATTGTGCAGACAATTAGACGAAGATCGGTTGCGTTATGTCTATGAAATTTTGGGTGAAATCCTTTCGGATATTGGAGTTTCTATGGCTTCAGCGGAACGAGAAGGAGATCCGGCGAGAGACACGGATGTGTCAATGCTTCAGGTCTTCTCAGCCTTAACGAGTGTTGATCCAACATTACGTAAGCATCCTTAAATTTTAAAATTTCTAGGACTGATTTATGAATTTCATTTCAGCTGATGATAAACTTGGAAGTGCTCTAGCTTGGCTTTTCATGGGAGAATCAACTTTACCTGGAACAACACCCAAAGGGTTAAATCTCGTAGATTACATCAAAGCACAAGTTCGTCGACAAGCCTACGACAACGATGAGCATGAGGATGAGCATGACGATGCAGATTTTGAAAGAGCTATTGCTGACATTATTGCTGGAGAAGAAGAGGATTTTACTACACCAACAAAACAGAAACAAGCGGCTCTTAAGAAATTAAGATTCATAACTCTTGGATTGTTGGTCACTCGACTCAAGGGTGGAGCATTTCTCCGGTACGGACGTCGTTACCCAATGGCTGAGTATATGGGAGATGATGAAGACGAAGAAGGAGAAGATGAAGAAGGTGATGGTGAAGGTCGCATTAACTTCAGTCTTGGTTCTGGTGTGAGTGGAGGTTACACCAAAGGGCAGGTCACATCCGTACTGTCTCCAGGTGCCGGTCCAAAGTCGGTTCCAACTTCTGCTGCTACTCTGACTCCGGAATCGGGAACCCCTAAAAAGGGTAAGGGCAAGGGCAAGTCCAAGTCCAAGGGCGGAAAGAAATCAAAATCTCCAGGTGGGAAGAAAGGCAAGAAGGGAAAGGGCAAAAAGAAGAAATAAACAACGCGACTCGACTTTAATCACATAACGTTCCGGTAATTTTAAGGAACTCTGTCCAAATTATTTTTTGCAAGAAATTAAATTTGAGTGAGTACGAATGATCCACGTGAACACGTGATTTTTAAGTTCATAGTTATCTTCATTATTCATTTGATTTAGCCCATGTGCTATTTATTTTCATGAAGGATTACAGAAACACGGTCATAGTCATGAGGCGTAAGCGTGGTGTACTCGTAACTCGACGATTTTTTCATTCATTACTTTTGCTCTTGCAATAAATCCTCCTTACAGGGTCAGATAGGTGACAAGAGATTGAAAAAAATTGGTCTCGTGGGAAGAAGGATTTTTCTTATAGATGAAAATGAGACTTGTGCATACGCTATGCATAATACCTTGCACTATTTCGATAGGCTTTACTTTAATGTGACAAGCTTAACGTAAATGTGGTCATTTTCAGTAAAATCTGCCCTGGACGATGACCCGCCTGTACGGCTGACCTGGCCTGGTCTAGTAAATTTCCAGAACGGAATTGATTTACAGTTGCAAGATTTTGATTTATGAATGATTTCCCAATTTAAAATAACGAACGAGGTTGTGCCGAACCGGGCATTATGCTACCCGTACCCGCCTCCGTGTTAAGGCGAAGAGACGTTTCATTCATCACCCATTCTGTTCTGCTTTGCACAGCACTAGCACTGAGATCTTAATTTTGTTGTTTTGTCTTTGGTCTACTAAATCTTTCTGAGAAAGAGTTGAGATTTTTACAGTCGCTAGTTGCCAAAACATAATAAGATACGAGTCGACGAATACGATGAACTAGGAGCACGCATTCTACGCAACAGGCAAGGCAAATCCAATCCAATGCATTATTTTGTAAATCAGGGCATTAGACTTTGGCGAAGTCTAATACTAAGCTATTCATTCATCCTTATGCAGCTCAATAGGTACTTGGCACAGATTTTCAAAACAAAATGAATGAAATGGAATCTCTTGTTATTTTAGAATTCGGTCAAAGCAAAAGCAAAACGGCACTAACGTTAACACATCAATTTTCCGTTTAGTGTGATTGTAGTATAAATATTTTGGTTACGACCCATACGTTTTATTCGATAGCACCAGCAACGGCGAGTCTATTGTTAACTGCAAAATTCTCATAAAATGCTACATTCATTTCAGCAAATGATGTGAAAAATGGCAACACACACTAGTAAATGAGAAAATCCTTAATATTGTTATTTTACGATATATTAGAAAATGAATTGGACAGGTCATTGAGTGAAAGTGTACTTACATAAAGCGCAAATGTGTTCTGATTTCTTGTCAAGAATGGTTTGTAATATTTTTCTAGCAAGTAGTACTTGAGACAGACAGACAGACAGGAAGGTCTCTGAGAAGAATGAAAGAAGAAACGTGAATGGACAGAAGAGTGAAGTGTCACTTTTCCTCTTTTCCTTTGCTTTCTAGTTAACCCTCTTGAACATGACTAGGGCTAGGGCTAGGGCTAAGGCTCCTTGAGAGGAAATGCATTACTAAGTTGCACCGCACCGCACTGGACCTTTCCTCTTTGCTTTTCCTTTTGAGATTTTTGCACTCCATTTGTTTCTCATGTTATAGAAGCGAGGCTAAGGCTAAGGCTAGGCTACGTCCGGGTTTCCTTTCACTCGGACATTATGGTTCCTATCCACCACTTTCACTTTTTCTTTACTTTCAACTTCAATTCTAAAGAGAGTCACTCACCCATGAATGGGAGAATGAGAAGAAGAGTGAAAAGGCTTCAATTGAAGCAAAGCAAAGCAACAAGACTAAATACACACAACGCTAAAAAGAACGGTTAGGGTCCTAGTCCTGGTTTTGGGAATTAAATGAAAGCAGGCATGGCGTTAGGAGTTATTTGAGATTTTTGCACTCCATTTGTTTCTCATGTTATAGAAGCGAGGCTAAGGCTAAGGCTAAGCTACGTCCGGGTTTCCTTTCACTTGGACATTATGGTTCTTATCCACCACTTTCACTTTTTCTTTACTTTCAACTTCAATTCTAAAGAGAGTCACTCACCCATGAATGGGAGAATGAGAAGAAGAGTGAAAAGGCTTCAATTGAAGCAAAGCAAACCAACAAGACTAAATACACACAACGCTAAAAAGAACGGATAGGGTTCTAGTCCTGGTTTTGGGAATTAAATGAAAGCAAGCAGGCTTGGCGTTAGGAGTTCAATAGCCCAAAAAAGAGAAATAAACAATATGGGAGCCAAAGCCGGACCGGAGATAGAAATACTGTTAGTTGGACTAATGAATTGGGTGTCAATTCTTCCTTCTTTCAACAAATTGGGGTGAGTATTGTCCATTTGGGAAATTAGAACTTGTAAATTGTGAAGATGGGACAATACAATTTTCCTAAGACAATAATGCCCAAATGGAGCAGTACGGCTGTGAAAATCTTATCTTTATTAAGGAATTAGTAAGAATACCTTGTAATTAGGTAATTTTTTACTTGTTAGTCGAAAACACGACCAAAACTCTAATTAAGCTCATAATTTGACTGTTTGTTTTCAGTATTGCGATTTTTCTGACAAGATCCTGATAACAAAATCTATCAATTGGTCTGGAATGACTGAATTGGCATAATCAGCAAAGCAATTTGGAATCAATTGGTTTCGTTTTATTTTGAAATATGCTCTGAATGAAATATTAAACATATAGTTCCACGTATAGCTAACTTTCACACTCTTTCCTGAATTACAAATTACTCGAGCACGCACTTAATCCTAATCGTTAGTAATCAGTTGACAATGTTATTAGTGTAATCGTGGTGAGAAAATATAGCAGAGGAGAGACGTAGCAGATGTTCATTGGGATTAGTAAGGCGAAGACCAGCTTCATAACGAATTACTCGAGCTCAAGGGTTCCTCAAAGAAACAGGGAAGATCAAGGGCAGTCATTACGGAAGTTTAGCAAGAAAAATGAGCGTCGTTTGCGACTCGAGTGCTAGCTAATCTTGAGACATTTTTTTCAAGCAAATTGGAGACAAGGCCTGCCAAGAGATTTGGAGACAAAGATGTGATATTATTTCACGCCATTCGTGATATCCTTGCTTACTTTCACACGTACAAGGAAAGTTGGTCAAACCAACCAAACAATTGGAACATAAACAGGAATAGGAATACAAAAACCCTTGTCCAAGAAATTCTGAACATCTGTGGTTTCCTACATTGGTTGCTTTTAATTTGTTTTGGTCGCTAGAGATAATCTTATATTTAGTTACAATATTTTCGAACTATTTGCTACATTTTTATTGAGCATGTTTGATTTGCACTAGCTTATTGTGTATATTTTCCCTTTTGCAAGAAAAACTCAAGAGTGGGATGTGGGAGTTTAGATATACATGCTCTACGTTCGCCTGAGTTGGATGTCGAAGACAGGAAAGCAATTCATTCAATTCACAAGCTATTTGCTTCAAGATCCGATTCCGAAATCAGAGTCTGAACTAATGGACCTGAAGACAGATCGTTAAATTTTATCTCACAAATATTCAAAGGAATCCCCGGTTTCTCTTCCTTCCGTCGTTTCTAAGCATTATTGCATCTGGATGGGCCTGAGGTCCATGTGCGTTCTGTGATTCAGGAAGAGGAAACCCCATGCCGTTCTTTTTACAACTGCACTGCACTGCGAACTCATCGGAATTTGGAACCCATTCATTTAAATATACTAAACAACAAATTTACTTTATAGAGCAAAGGAAATGGCAAACAGGGATTTGACTTGCCAACTTTATTTTGCATTTATTTGCATTGAACGATGCATTCCACAAAGCATGTGCATTCTGCACTGATTTTCTTTAATTCAATGATTGACCTTTTGGAAAGACTGCCATGGAGCAATTACTATTTATCGAATGCACCTCAAAGTTTCTTTGGTCTTGCAACCTTTAGTTCNATGCACCTCAAAGTTTCTTTGGTCTTGCAACCTTTAGTTCACTCTTTCATTGAAATTAATTAAGAACAAAGTTAGAATGGCTTATCCTCAGGGTTCTATACTTCTCCAACTCCAACTCCTGTTTTGAAATGAAATATTCTGTTTCTTCAATCGTGAATGAAATATGCAATTTTTGAACCAAACAACGTCGTCATTATTCTCAACTTTCTTATCTTTTTTGCAATAGTACCGTAATTGGACACACTATATTGCAAGAGTATACGAAAAATTTCAGTTTCAACAAGTGATAGGCATAGGGTATGGGTTAAGAATAATCGGGTCCATTCTGGCTGTCTAAATTTATCTAAGCTTCAAAGAAAAATTCAAGCAGTATCTAATTATTCTAACTTACTGAATTGACACACAGCCAAAAGACTTCGCAAATGAATTTGATTGGGTTAAGGGAGTTGAATTTCAGATTATTTATTTATTTTTCTTGTGTACACATGCCACAAATTGAAATTGTAGCTAAACTGACCAGTTACAATTGTCTAGCCAGGACTCTACACCCAGTACCCTTGAGGTACAAATCCTTTCCCCTCAATAGCCAAACGTCTCTTGAGCCCGTCGACACACGTTCAACCCCTGGAAGAGCACTGATTTTGAATTCAAAGTAAAAATTGAGTTCTGGATTTCATATCATCTGGAAATTTTGTCCCGTCATCATAATTATTAATTAAAATTTCTAAGGTGGAATGATCTGGGCTTAAACCGGTGAGATAAACGCCTTCACCATAAGCAGCATCCCCACTCCCTGACTTGGATGCCTTGATATGGCCAGAACTTACAATCAGTATAGCTCCGGTTAGGTCCGTGTAGTGGTACAGTAGGCTGGGCATTGCCATTTTCTACAGAATTAGGATTTGCAAGTGTAGGAATTTAGATTTACGGAAAATCCATGTAATTTTGGTTAATTGGCTTACAGTCTTAAATTTTCTGCAAAAGCACTCGCTTCGCTATTCTTCTTTAACACTCGACTCGACACTCGAAACAAACTAATTATAAAAATCAAAATGACTTCAGTTTGAGATTTATAGTCAAGCATCAAAGTGTCAGAGTTTGCAAATTTATATTGATAAGAGTCGATTCATTCATTAAAATTAGAATTAATTATCAGTTTTTTAAACTTTTTTGCGTTGTAGGCCGCTGCGCTGAAATTCTACGACTTGAAAACTGGATAAACTCATCGCTCAGAGATTATTTTCTCAAGTGGATTTATTACGAAATCAGAGCTTTGCAAAATCATTGTTTGACATGCATCCTATGTAATTTTTATTTGTTTAACAACTTTAGCCTTGGCATATTGGAATTTCCAGTCGAATAAAATACAAAATGATTGTTAGTTTAATCAAAATGCGTCGTTGCTGCACCTGGTCAGGTTCAGATCAGGACTAATACTTGGTTTTTCTTCGTTATCTTTATCTATACGCTTATCTGGCAAAAGACCAACTGACTCACCATCATCAGTGCTCTATCTCAATGGACATTTTTACTATAGTTTACTGAAATTGTGCATTCTGAATGTATTGACAATCCAATGGATTCTACAGTAGGTAAGTTCAATTCTTCCCATAATAATTCCAAAAGATCAAATTCGCCTTAAGGTAATTGACGTTTATGCCTATGGTCTTAAGATGAAATGCAAGCGAGTGGGACGAAAGTTGGACTACAGTCAATTATTACATGGACACAATATTTTTTCTTTCATCAGCTCAGGCCCGCAGGCACAAGTAAGTTGTATTACAATATTGCATTAACATTGAGTGTATTTTTATTGAAGTTTATTTGGCATTTACTTGTTACTAAAAATGAAGGTGTCGGCTATGACGAAAAACTTTTTACGAGCAATGCTTTGATCAATGAGAAGATTTCTCTCTGGCAAGGAGATATCACGACTCTAGAAGTAGATGCGATTGTAAATGCGGCTAATCGTAGTTTGATGGGTGGAGGTGGAGGTTATATCAACTGATTAATCATTTTTATTTTTAATTTAAATTCGGAAACTGAACTTTTTTATTTAATTTTGCACCAGTTGACGGAAGTATCCACCGAGCTGCCGGAAGTCAGCTACTTGAAGAATGCAAAATTTTGAGCCCATGTGAACCTGGAGATTCCAAAATTACTGAGGGATATAATCTTCCGGCAAAACGTAACGATTTGGACGAATGTTGTTTGTAAATTAATTCGTACATAAAATTTATGATTATCGCAGACGTCATTCATACTGTGGGTCCTAGAGGTGAGGATCCTGGAGTCCTGGCTTCCGCATATAACAGTGCACTCAACTTGATGGTTGAAAAAAATTTAAGAACAATTGTAAGCACAAGCTATTTTAATTGAATTAATTTTATTTTCGGCACTTGAGTTATGTAAAATAACTTGTTTAGGCTTTTCCATGCATTTCAACTGGAGCTTATGGTAAGAATCGTTAATAAGTATAATATATCCCAATCTAATTATATTCTTATTTAATTAGGTTATCCACGAGAACAGGCTGCTCATATTGCTTTGCTTAAAGTTAGGCACTTTATGGAAAATAATGCAGACAAGGTAAAGAAAAAAAGTGAGACTAAAATTTTACAGTAACTGAACTTGAGCACTTTTCATATTGTACAGGTTGACAGAGTTATATTTGCAACTTTCCTTCCAGAAGATTTGAAAATTTACGAAGAATTAATGCAAAAATACTTTCCTGTCCAGCAAGGCAGTAATATTTGAATTAATTATGCCATAGGTTAATATGTGAATAAAAAAATCATAAGTAAAATTTGCATTTTGCATGGCTTTAATGGGTTAACTCGCTTCAACGCATTTCAATTTCATGGAAGGCAAGGTTTCTTGAATGGGGTGATTAATCCAGTTTATTTTAACCCCCTAAATTTATCCACGTCAACAAGAATAAATCTAAACCAAAGCCAGGACCTAATTATTCAGACTCCTCCAATCCAACCCAAATCCTTTGTTAATGACTTGAGTTTTTACTTTAAGAGCTCATGTCAGCCCAGCCTCAGCCTCACAAGTCTAAGTCTGACTGACTTTGGAATTAATTGACAGGCAAGTGGATTGGATTGTCTCATCCTCATCTCACTTTCCTTATCTGTGTAGTACTAAGCAAACCAAGATAGTTTTACGGCGGTGGTTCAGGCAAGGCTTGAAGACTAAAAGACCAAGAAGAAAACTATTGGATTGGCAAAACGCCCGAAAAATAAAAGTGCGTATATATGCCATGCCTTGTCAGTGATATTTGCTATTGCTATACAACTACTACGACTACGAAACGAATGCATGGATGCGAAAGACAAACATTGTTTTGATTTATTCCTAAAAGTTCAAGCAA